>ML265126.1:43832-61797 GCA_005239495.1 Nicotiana undulata | reverse complement strand
TCTGCATGTCCTCCTCGGATTCCCAGGTCACCTCATCGACTGGTTGGCCCCTCCACTGGACCTTAACCACAAAAACTGTCTTGGACTTCAACTGGCGGTCATTCCTATCAATAATAGCAACTGGCTCCTCCTCGCAACCCAACTTCTCATCTAACTGAATGGTGCTGTAATCAACCACATGCGAGAAGTCGGCGTGATACCTTCGAAGCATGGATACGTGAAAAACTGGATGAACTCCTGATAAGGCTGGAGGTAAAGCAAGCTCATAGGCAACCTCTCTGATCCGCCTCAACACCTCGAAAGGGCCTATAAACCTGGGACTCAGCTTGCCCTTCTTCCCAAATCTCATGACGCCCTTCATCGGAGAAACCTTCAACATAACCTTATCTCTCTCCATAAATGCTATATCACGTGCCCGCTGATCTGCGTAGCTTTTCTATCTAGACTGAGCTGTGCGGAGCCTCTCCTGAATAACCTTCACCTTCTCCAAGGCATCTCTCACCAGATCTGTGCCATATAGCTTGGCCTCACCAGGCTCAAACCATCCGATAGGAGATCGACATCGCCGTTCATATAAAGCCTCAAATGGAGCCATCTCGATGCTGGACTGATAACTATTATTGTATGCAAACTCCGCCAACGGTAGGAACTGGTCCCACTGACCTCCAAAGTCAATCACACAAGCTCTGAGCATATCCTCCAAAATATGAATTGTTTGCTCTGACTGGCCATCAGTCTGAGGGTGAAATGCTTAGCTGAGGTCTATCTGAGTACCCATCTCGATGTGCAAAGCTCTCCAGAAGTGCGAAGTGAACTGAGGACCTCGATATGATATAATAGACACCGACACACCATGCAATCGGACAATCTCTCGAATGTAAATCTGGGACAGCCGCTCTGTCGTATAAGTAGTAGCCACAGGAATGAAATGCGCCTATTTGGTCAATCTATCCACAATGACCCAAACCGCGTCAACCTTACGCAAAGTTCGAGGCAACCAACCACGAAGTCCATGGTGATGCGCTCCCATTTCCACTAAGGAATGGGCATTTGCTGAAACAATCCTCCTGGCCTCTGGTGCTCGTACTTAACCTGCTAACAATTAAGACACCTGGACACATACTGATCAATGTCCTTCTTCATCCGCCTCCACCAGTAATGCTGCTTCAAATCACGATACATCTTCGTCGCTCCTGGATGGATAGAATACCGAGAACTGTGTGCCTCCGCTAGAATCCTCTCCCTCAGGACATCAATATCTGGAACACACAATCGGCCCTGAAGTCTCAGAACACCATCCTCGCCTAAGGTAACCTCCTTGGCTCCACCCTGGACCACCTTATCCCGAAGCTCTGCCAGACATGGATCATCAAACTGCCGAGCCTTAATCTCACTCAACAACGAAGACTGAGCAAACACATGAGCTAGAACTCAACGAGGCTCTGAAAGGTCCAATCTCACCAAGCGATTGGCCAAGGACTGAATGTCCGAGGCTAAAGGCCTCTCCTCAGCTGTAATGTAGGCCAAACTACCCATACTCGTTGATCTCCTGCTCAAAGCATCCGCTACTACATTCGCCTTGCCCGGGTGGTACAAAATAGTAAGATCATAGTCCTTTAACAACTCAAGCCACCTCCGCTGCCTCAAATTAAGATCCCTCTGCTTAAGCAAGTATTGCAAACTACAGTGATCAGTGTGGACCTCACAAGATACACCATACAAGTAATGCCGCTATATCTTTAGCGCATGAACAACCGCCGCCAATTCCAAGTCGTGTACATGATAATTCTTCTCATGAACCTTCAACTGTCGTGAAGCATAAGCAATAACCTTGTCATCCTGCATCAACACACATCCCAACCCGACGCGTGAAGCGTCGCAATATACAATATACATCCCTGACTCAGAAGGTAATGATAGAACTGGTGATGAAGTCAATGCTGCCTTAAGCTTTTGAAAGCTCGCCTCACAATCGTCTGACCATCGAAATAGAGCATTCTTCTGAGTCAACCTAGTTAGCGGAGCTGCAATATAGGAGAATCCTTCAACGAATCGACGGTAATAGCCTGCTAGACCTAGAAAACTCCTGATCTCTGAAGCTGAAGTAGGACGCAGCCAACTCTGAACTGGCTCAATCTTCTATGGATCAACCTTGATACCCTCACCCGGACACCACGTGCCCCAAAAATGCCACAGACTCCAACCAGAACTCGCACTTGGAGAACTTAGCATATAGCTTCTGCTCTCGCAAGGTCTGAAGCACAACTCTAAAATGATGCTCGTGCTCACCAAGGCTCCGTGAGTAGATCAGTATATCGTCAATTAAAACAATAATGAAGGAGTCGATAAATGGCCTGAACACCCTATTCATCAAGTCCATAAATGTTGCTGGGGCATTGGTCATGCCAAAGTACATCACTAAGAACTCATAATGGCCATATCTGGCTCGAAATGCTATCTTTGGAACATCAGAAGCCTGAATCTTCAACTGGTGATAACCCGATCTCAAATCAATCTTAGAAAACACATGAGAACCCTGCAACTGGTCAAACAAATTATCAATGCGCGGCAGAGGATACTTATTCTTGATGGTCACCTTATTTAGCTGACGATAGTCAATGCACATCCGCATAGACCTATCCTTCTTCTTCACAAATAAGACTGGAGCACCCCACGACGACACACTCGGCCTGATGAACCCATTGGCCAACAACTCCTCAAGCTGCTCTTTCAACTCCTTTAGCTCCTTAGGAGCCTTACGACAGGGGGGAACAGGATAGGCTGAGTATCTGGAGTCAAATCAATACAGAAGTCTATATCTCGATCTGGAGGCATGCCTGGAAGGTCTGAAGGGAACACATCCGGAAATTCTTGAACAACAGGCACTGAATCAATGGTAGGAGACGCGGTGGTGGTGTCCCGCACAAAAGCAAGATAAGCTAAGCAACCCTTCCCAACCATGTGCCGAGCCTTCATATAGGAAATGACCTGGCTGAATGCACTAACTGAAGAACCCCTCCATTCTAACCTCGGCGACTCAAGCATGGCTAACGTAAATGTCTTAGCATGGCAATCCAACACGGCATGATAGGGAGATAGCCAATCCATGCCCAAAATAACCTCAAAATCAACCATATCGAGCAATAACAGGTCGGCTCTAGTCTCAAGTCCATAGAAGGTAATCACACAAGATCGGTAGACCCGGTCTACCACCACAGAATCGCCCACAGGAGTGGACACATACAAAGGAGAACCCAAGGTCTCACGAGGAACATCCAGAAAATGAGCAAACAATGCTGAGATATATGAGTACGTAGACCCTGGATTAAATAACACTGAAGCCTCCCTACCACCAACTAAAATAATACCTGTAATCACGGCGTCTGAGGCCACTGCGTCTGATCTAGATGGAATAGCATAGAATGTAGCTGCAGAACCTGAAGACTGAGCTCCCCCCAGGGCGAGCTGGAGCGGAATGACCCCCTCCTGACTGGCCTCCCCCTCTAGGACGGCCCCTGCCAACCTGACCCCCACCCCTAGGTGGTCGTACCGCTCATGCTGGAATCATAGGCTGGTGACACTGCTGCACGGCCTTGCCCCGATACTTGAGATAAAACCTCCATGTGTTACCTAGCTCCCCACACTCGAAGAAACCCCCTGGCACTACTGCTCGCTGCCCCGAAGAGGAAGAACCCTAAATAGCCGGTGAGCAGTGAGAATCATCTGACAAGGCACTGATATAGGAACTGGAGGATCTCTGATGGCTTGTGCACCCTGGATGGATGGTGGATGGTAAGAGTGCTCTGGCATGGCACTAAACTGAGGCCTCACTGAAATACCCCTGGGAGGTGGTGGAGGTGCTGAATATGAAGGCCTACTGAACTAGCCGCCTCCGAACTGACCTCTGCCCCTTGCTGGAGCACCCTGAAGTCACCTGTGAACCCGACCCTCTTGTCCTGCTGACCCTGCTGACCTGGCTGACCCAGCTCCCTGCTCCTCGTACGGTAACCCTCAATCCGTCGAGCTATCTCGACTACAAGTTGGTATGGGGTACCCATCACTACCTCTCTGGCCATGGAGGTCCTGATACCCGGATGTAAACCTGCCACAAATCGTCGCACCCTCTTGGAATCAGTGGGCAATATCATAAGAGCATGGCGAGATAACTCTGAAAACCTCGCCTCATAATCCGTCACAAACATCTGCCCCTGCTCTAACCTCTCAAACTGACCCCGAAGCTCCTCTCTCTCAGCCGATGGAATGTATCTGTCCAAGAATATCTGAGTGAACTGACTCCAAGTGACAGTAGGAGAATCCGCTTACCTGCTAAGAACATATGACTGCCACCAGCGGCGAGCTCTGCCCTCAAGCTGAAATGTGGTGAAGTCTACCCCATGTGACTTTAGTATCCACATATTGTGCAGTTTGTCCCTGCACCTGTCGATGAAATCCTGGGCATCCTCACCCCTCTCACCCCCAAAGACTGGAGGGCGAAGTCGGGTCCATTTATCAAGCATCTTCTGCTGATCACCCTCTGCGACTGGCCTGGGATCTGGCTGTGCTACGATAGGCTAAACGTCACCCACGGGCGATGTACCTGGAGTGTGATGTGTTGTTGCATGTCCGGTGGCCTGAGCGGTAGGGGTTTGAACTCCCCCTCCCGCCTGGGAAGTAGCCTGCCTAGGACATAGTGTCCATAAATCTCAACATGCGGCCCATGACCTCCTCGAATCCTAGCGCTGTCATAAAGTCAGCTGGAGCAGGAGCAACTGGAGGAAACTCATCCTGTTCCTCGATAATAGGATCCTCAAGAGGTGCAACTGGTACATCTCTGGGACGCCCTCGTCCCCTACCTCGAACAGGAGCCCTACCCCTGCCCCTACCACGGCCTCAAGCGGCGGGGGTAGCGGCCTTCCTTGGATCAGGAACATGAGAAGCACGCGTCCTCACCATCTGTGAAAGAGTAAAAGACCAATTTGAGTACATCATCGATTGCACGATAGGATATGAACAAAGAGGAGTTTCTTAACACCCTATAGCCTCCTGAAGATAAGTACAAACGTCTTTGTACCGATCTGCAAGACTCTACTGGGTCTGCCCGTGACTCGTGAGACTACGTGAACCTAAGGCTATGATACCACGTTGTCACAACCCAAATCCTAATTCAGGTCGCGTTGGCGCCCAACAATGAGGTTAGGCAAGCCAATATAGAAACACTAGATGATATCCCCTTGCCCGTCAGATCTAAACATGTCGGAAATTACCAATTTTAAACAATTAACCTAACGCTAGCATAATACGACCTTAAAATCATAGATATATGAAGGCACAGGGCCAAACCAAAGCACATATATAGATACACAGCCCAAACCCAAAATACAAACTGAGTGTGTGCCAGGAACTAGTGTCACGAGTGTCACGGGCAACTACTGAATATATAATGAGTACAATATATACAGAGTCTCAGTATGAATGAAATGGACAGAGAATATAACAAAGGAACTCCAGGGTGCTGCTAGGAAGTCGCCGCGAAAGCAGCTCACCGTGAAGTATAACAACACTATCAATATCTAGCGCCGACCTAATAATCAGACGTACCAGCCTCTAGACCTGTACAGTCAAGTACAGAAAAGAAAAGAAAGTGCAGCATGAGTACATAAATAAATATATACCCAGTGAGTATCCCGTCTAATCTCAAAGAAGTAGTGACGAGAGGTCGACTCGATACTCACTAATGTCCAACAGTGATAATAATAGACAGGATATAAGGAAAACAGTAGGCATGTAAGACAAATAAACATCGAAATGCATCAATATGAGGTATCCAAATACGGTTGAAATCAAGCAAGTCCTATATCCGCCGTGGCGTACGGCCCGATCCCATAGTTTAATCACTCTCATCACTCCGCCGTGGCGTACGACCCGATCCCAAAGTGTAATCACTCTCATCACTCCGTCGTGGCGTACGGCCCGATCCTATAGTGTAATCACTCTCATCACTCCGCCGTGGCGTACGACCCGATCCCATAGTGTAATCACTCTCATCACTCCGCCGTGGCGTACGACCCGATCCCATAGTGTAATCACTCTCATCACTCCACCATGGCGTACGACCCGATCCCATAGTGTAATCACTCTCATTACTCTATCGTGGCGTACGGCCCAATCCCATAGTGTAAAACAAGAACAATGGAAACGAGTCAAGCACCACTATCCTTTAGATGAAACCTCACCAACCACAACAGAAGCACAGAGCATATTTACATTATGACAGGGCAAACTAATGAACATGTTGTGGCCAAACTACCCGAACAAAGCAATAATAGCCACTACGTACGGACTCTCGTCACTTGGTGCGTACGTATCCCCCAAACAAGTACACATAGCATTTAAAGTTACCTGGGGGGACAATTCCCTCTTACAATGTCAGAAAGGAGACTCACCTCGTGACGATATCACCCCTCGGATCAAGGATGCGCTCGAATCTCCGAAATCTACTCTCGACGGCTCACAACTAGCCCAACATGGTATAATTGATTTCAGTTCCAAGAAGGAGAATTAACAAGAAATCCTAAAATTAAGCATTATTGAAGGTTTTTGGAATTTCAACCTCGGGCCCACACGTTCGGATTTCGAAAATTCTTGAAGGAATCAATTATCCGGAGTCTAAGGGTTATAATTATGCAAGTCCTTGCTAGAATTCATGGCAAAAATGAGTAATTCATAATTTCCCAAAATCCCTAAATTTCTATCAATTTCTATCAATTTTTAGGATAATTAGAAGGGAATTTCATTAGGAATTGATGTTAAAATCATGATAACTAAGGAATTAACTTACCTTGATGACAATGGTGGAACACCCTCTTGAAATGCTCTCAAAACCTTGAGGAGGAAGATGAAAATGGAGGAAAATAGGATGGGTCCCGTATTAAAATACACTGCCCAGCTGCTTTTACTATGCGATCGCACTTGGGCCAGTGCGTTCGCACAAGGCAATTGCCCAGGGCCCTCAAGAAGCATAGTGAGATCGCAGCTGAAGGCTGGCGATCGCAGAGAGTAGCAGGCAGGGGGGGTAGGCCGCTTTGTGCGATCGCGAGGGGTGAGGGCTGCGATCGCAGAGAACAAAAAGGGCCCAGTCAAGGCATACCCTGTGCGATTGCGGATAAACCTGTACAATCTCACAGGTCATTCTCCCACCCCAGGTCCAACCTCTTGTGCGATCGCAGCTGATTGCCTGCAAACGCACTGAAGAAAACCAGACAGAAAAATTTTGGTGTTTTCGAATTAACTCCGAGGGGTCCGAAACTCACCCGAGCCCCTCGGGACCCCGTTCAAGGATACCAACAAGTCTGTATTCATGATACGAACTCGCTCGAACTTCCGGAACATGAAAAAAAACAACGAAACTGAAAATTTAACCCCCAAACCAAATTGAATCAACTTAAGAACTTAAGAAATTCTAGAGTTCACTTCAATGCGCCGAACGAGTCTATACTACTCGGAATGACTTCAAATTTGCAGACAAGTCATAAATGACATAACGGAACTATTTCCGATCTCGGAATTGCATTCGGACCTCGGTAGCATAAAATCACACTCCAAAGTTAATTTCAAGTTCTATGAAAATCCTCAAAACTTTACTAACTCTAAATTTCCCGTTTTCATCTGAAACCCGTCAAATCAAGTCTGTTTCTTACTAAATTTCACAGATTACTTAAATAACACATATTGAACCTGTTCTGGGCTCCAGAACCACAATACGGGCCTGGCAGCACAGGTTTCACATCAAGGTTCATTTTTATAAGCCTTTATTATTTTCAGAAAACAATTTTCTTTAAAAATTCATTTCTCGGACTTGGGTCCTCGGAATTCGATTCCGAGCATACGCCCAAGTCCCTTATTTTTCTACGGACCTTTCGGGACCGTCAAATCACGGATCCGGGTCCGTTTACCAAAAATGTTTACCAAAGTCAATTATTCAATTAATTATCATAAATTAAACTCTTTATCAAGTTCCACATAAAGGCTTCCCAGCTACGCGCCCGGGCTGTGCACGCACATAGAGGTGAGATAGATAGAGGCTTTCGGGGCCTCAGAACATAGTCATAATTAAATTTACATAAGATGACCTTTAGGGTCATCACAAGATCTTTCAGAGCCTCATCGAGTTCTTGCACGTGTGGTTGCTCAGTCTTCATTATTGGGGGAGATTAAGGCTCGACCGTATGATGATCCACGCTTGGCAGAGCTATGGGAGATAGTGGTTCAAGGAGGTTACCATTGGCGAGGACGGTGTTATGAGACTTTAGAGTTGTTTGTGTGTTCCTAATGTTGATGGACTGAGGCAGAGGATTCTTGACGAGGCACACAGTTCATGGTATTCTGTTCATCCTTGTGCTATGAAGATGTATCGTGATTTGAGGCAGCATTACTGGTGGAGGCGTATGAAGAAGGATATTGGGAGTATGTGGCTAGGTGTCTTAATTGCCAGTAGGTTAAGTATGAGCACCAGAGGCTTGGAGGCCTACTTTAGAAGATGCCCATTCCTGAGTGGAAGTGGGAGCGCATTACTATGGATTTTGTAGTTGGGTTGCCTCGGACTTTGCGGAAGGTTGACGCGGTTTGGGTTATTGTGCATAGGCTGACCAAATCGGCGCATTTCATTCCTGTGGCTACTACTTATACTTCTGAGAGGTTATCTCAGATCTACATTCGGAAGATAGTCTGGTTGCACGGTGTACCAGTGTCCATTATATCAGACCGAGGTCCTTAGTTATCCTCGCACTTCTGAAGAGCATTGCATAGAGAGATGGGCACTCAGATAGATCTCATCACAACATTTCATCCACAGACTGATGGTCAGTCGGAGCGTATAGTTCAGATATTTGAGGACATGCTCAAAGTATGCGTGATTGGATTTGGAGGTCAGTGGGACCAGTTCTTGCCGTTGGCCGAGTTCGCTTACAATAATAGTTATCAGTCCAGCATTGAGATGGCCCCATTCGAGGCTTTTTATGGTCAGTGATGTCTTTCCCCCATCGGATTATTTGAGCCTAGCGAGGCTAAGTTATATGGTACGGACTTAGTGAGAGATGCCTTGGAGAAGGTGAAGTTGATTCAGGAGAGGCTTCGCACAGCACAGTCTAGACAGAAGAGTTACGCGGATCAGAGGGCACGTAATGTGTCATTTATGGAGGGAGATAAGGTTTTGCTGAAGGTTTCGCCGATGAAGGGTATTATGAGATTCAGGAAGAAGGGCAAGCTGAGCCCGAGGTTCATAGGTCCTTTCGAGGTATTGAGGCGATTTGGAGAGGTTGCTTATGAGCTTGCCTTACCTCCGAGCTTATCAGGAGTCCATCCGGTATTCCATGTATCCATGCTCCGGAGATATAACGTCGACTTCTCTCACGTTGTTGATTTCAGTTCTATTCAGTTGGATGAGAGACTGGGCTACGAGGAGGAGCCTGTTGCTATTGTTGATAGACAGGATCGCCAATTGAGATCCAAGAGAGTTTCTGTCGTAAAGGTCCAGTGGAAGGGCCAACCAGTCGAGGGCGACTTGGGAGTCCGAGGAGGACATGCGGAGCAGATATCCACACTTATTCAGCACTTCAGGTATGATTCCAAACCCGTTCAAGGACGAACGTTTGTTTAAGAGGTCGAGAATGTAACGACCCGACCCGTCGTTTCGCGTATCCGGACCATGTTCCCCTAAATAAGACTATCCGTAGCGGCTTATCGTGATTTGTGACTTGCGGGGACGGGCGGTTCAGGATTCGGAAGTGTTTGCGATGGTATAAGAATACTTAGTTCCTTAAGGTTGGCTTTTAAGGCCAAGTTTTACTTCGGTCAACATTTTGAGTAAACGACCTCGGAATCGAGTTTTGACGATTCCAATAGTTTCGTATGATGATTTCAGACTTGTGCGTCTGTCCGGAATGGGTTTTGGATGACCCCAGAGCGTTTCGACGCCAAATTGAGAAATAAAGTTTCCTTAAGTTCATAATTTGGTTTGGGACGTGTTTTTGTGTTATCGAGGTCCAGACGGAATTCCGAGATCGGGAATCGTTCCTATATGTCATTCATGACTTGCCTGCAAAATTTGGTGTCATTACGAGTAGTATAGGTTGTTTCGGCACATTGAAACCGAATTCAAGAACTTAGAAATTCTTAAGTTTGATTCTAGGGGTTTTGAGGGGTGATTTTGAGCTTTAGCATTGTTTTGGGTGTTCCGAAGGCTCGCGCGAGTCCGTAATATGATTTAGGACTTGTTGATATAATTTCACGGGGGCTCGGGTGGGCCTAGGTGCCCCCGGACACCAAACGGAGCAAAAACCCAGAAGCTTCAGCTGCTGGTGCACCAGATCTGGTGTGACCGCAGGTGCGGTTGCCCAGTTCGCAGGTGCGACCCCCCCCCCCCCCCCCCTCCCCCCAAGGGGAGCTGGTCCAAACCGCATGTGCGGACCTACTTCCGCATGCACGGACCCGCTGGTGCAGGACTTCCTCCGTAGGTGAGGCCCTAGGCCTCCTAGGCCACTTCCGCAGGTGCGACCTTTAGCTCGTGGGTGCGAGACCGCAGGTGCGGTCCTTGAGCCGCAGGTGCGAGATCGTTGAAGGCAGTGATCTCATTTAAACGGGATTTGGCCATTTTTCACCATTTCTTCTCCTCCATTGGCGACTTTGAGGGCTTTCAAGAGGGTGTTCGGCTTAGCTACTAAGAGGTAAGTAATTCCCATTTAAATGTTAGATTAATGCGCCATAACTTAGGGAGATTAACATCTAATTAGTGGAAATCAAAGGGGTTAGAGTGAAAACCTAGGGTTGATGAACTTTAGGGAATTTCACCACTTTTCTACCATGAAATCATACAAAAACTATATATTAATGATCCTTAGACTATGGGTGAGTGTTATCTTCGAAAAATTTCCGGAATCGGAGCATGTGGGCCTGGGGGCGTGTTTTTGGGATTTTTTCAAGAATAGTGAATTTACTAAATAAGTAGGAGAATTTCCATACTTTGAGAATGCATTAACATATTTATATATCATTTGACTAGTTTCGAGTCCTCGGGTGTAAAGTTTGGAGTTTCGGGCGCGTTCTTGACCTAGGAAGTAGATTCTACGCGAGGTGAGTCTCCTTTCCAACCTTGTAAGAGGGAATTGTCCCCATAGGTAAATGTAAATGATTGAATTATCCTTATTTGCGGGGGTTACGCACGCGCAAAGTGACGAGAGTCTGTGCGTAGCTACTACTATGTTATGTCGGGTAGAATTTAGGATTTCACAAGCATGCCTTTATGTGCCTTACCTGTACCTTTACACGAGTTTCTAGTTGCTTATTATCTTTGAAATTGACATGAGGATATTAGGAAGTTATGTGTATGTTTAAGTGCTTAAATCTCTGATTTCAAGTATAAATCATGATAAATTCTTAAATTTCCTGATAATTCTATGTATGTCTACGAGCACCCGTGTCGCATGTATGATTCGTGAGCGGGGTAGCCTTATATTTATGTTAACCGCGTTGCATGATTGATTCGCGAGCGGGGTAATGGATGCATCTATGGTTCGTGCCGCTCGACCCTCGGCAGTGCACATTTATTTTTGCGTCGCTTAGGCCGTACGCCTCAGAATTTTATATGCTATGTATTTGACTGAGAGTCTTATTGTTATTATCAAATAAACTGTTCTATGTGGAAGGGGATTTGGGACTTCTATCCATACTATTATTTGACACTTGCGGGTAGATTGTAGTTCACATACTTGATATTCCATGTCTACTTGATTTCCATAACTGTTAATCCTGTCTAGATTTATTTAATTATACTAGTGCTAATGACCCTAGTGAGTAATACGTCTACCTCTCGTCACTACTTCTTCGAGTTTAGACGGGATACTCACTGGGTACATATTTGTTTATAGGTACTCATGATACAGTTATGTACTTCATTGTACAGGTCCTGAGGCTGGTGCATCTGGTTATCATACCGGAGCGCGTTCCTGAGAGTGTTACCTGGACTAGACTACACGGTGAGCTGCTCTGCCTGGCGTTCCCCAGCACCAATGTGGAGCTTCTATTATTTCCTTGGATATTTCTGTCTACCCCCTTCCAGACAGTTGTACAATTATTTTGTTTATTTTGTATATTCCACTAATCGCCTGTGGACTTGTGACACTAGGTCTTAGCATACGTAGTTGGTTTTCCTAGTATTTTGCTATACGATATATGTTGGCAAACGATCTTTCGAATTTCATTAAGTCAAGTTGCATCACTTGACTGTTTTCTTTAAATGATTTCCTAACTTAAAATTTGGAAAGTACTTAAATATCTAACTAAGTGAAGTAACTTCGGTAGTGAACTAGTGTTGGCTTGCCTGACTCCGGTGTTGGGCGCCATCACGACCTGAGTAGGAATTTGGGTCGTAACAAAAATAAATGTCCTAATGCCTCCAGTACCATAGGTAAGGGATGGGTAGTGCACGCATAAGCACTTTAGGTAAATAACTTAAAGATAGTAATCGGGTAGCATGAGATGATAGTCTGTGCCCGCTGACTATGAGTAACACCCTCGTCTTAGGGCAGTTACGAAGTATTATTTATGTGTCACGGGGTGATCCTTTAGGCTAAAAAACTTAGGACCCCCCATCATATTAAATAATTCCCTCGCTTTTTTTATTAGACTAATTCACATGATTTAAGTTCGGTCGAGACCCACCATTGTGGACCCCGAGGAGTGCCTAACACCTTCTCCTCGAGGTAATTTGAGCCCTTACCCGATCTGTGGTGATGCAACAAGTAAACCTGAGTCATTTGCAATAGGTGCCCTAACACACCTTAATCCGTTAGGTGGCGACTCTCCCAATAACCAATTCTTTCCTTATTAAAAGGAGTTGTCAATGTTGAAACCCGATTTCGCGAGAAAAGGGGACGCGACAGGCATTATAACAAACACTTAGCATGTACTAGTGCCACGGGAGTGCTTGTACGGGTGAGGGATTGCCTCACCCTCCCAAATCGGCTTGGGAGTTCTGTACTACCACTTGTTCACACAATATCAACACCATTCCTAGGGGTTTCATGGGATTGGGACACACAAACACATTATTACAATGAAGAACAACCCCAAATTTTTGTTGCTATTTTCGTACCTTCATCAAACTCGAAATCACAAAGGGAAGAAATAAAAATCATACCTTGGATGCATTAAGAGGAAGGATCTGCTTGTGACTGCTGGTGCAATTGAAAGAAATAGCAGTAGTTTGCTTGACTTCAATGTAGTTGGGACGGAAAGTGATGGTCAGTGGCTGTGTGAGTGTGTGACGGGGAGGGATTTCGTGAGCAGTGAGGGGCGTTTGGTTTAGGTTAGGGTTTTATTTAGTTTAGGTTAGGGAATTTTGTTTAGCGTCTACGTGGGGTGAGTTAGGGTTGAAGAAGGGAACCAAACATTAAAAAAAGTCCGAAAACTCACTTGGCAGTGCCTGGAATATTACCTCGCCCTAGCCCTCGCGGAGCGAGCTAGAGGGATTGCGAAGCAAGGCTTGTCGCTTGGTCCATCTGTCCTTTTCCCATGTGACACGAGATGTAACGCGAGCTTTATCTCACCCCAACCCACGCGAGGCGAGCTATTTCGCCAGCTACACTTCACCTCAACCCTCGCGAGGCGAGCTCCCCCGCCAGGTTTCCTTCTGTCACGACCCGAAATCCCACCTTCAGGTCGTGATGGCGCCTAACGTTGAACCCACTAGACAAGCTAACATGTTAACCGAATTGATTTATTAACAAGTGGAAGTAATAAGCACTGACTAGATAATTGTGATAAATTGCGGAAGCTTAACAAAATCTAAATAACAATAGCCGATAACGAAGAAATCCCTTTAAGTACAAAACCCAGAAATGGAGTCACAATCTCACGAACCAGTCTAAGATTTAGCTAAAGACAACAGTTTGAAATAAAATGATATATCTGTCTGGAAATACATAGATGACAGAATGAAAGATAGATAGTGACGCCGAGATCCACGAACGCATGCAGAACTACCTCGGTGTCGTCTGAAATGGTCTGAAGGATACTCCCTCTAATGATGTCCACCGGGTCCGGCTGCGTAATCTGCACGACATAAAGAAGTGCAGGTGTAGCATTAGTACAACCGGCCCCATGTACTGGGTAAGTGCCGAGCCTAACCTCGGCGAAGTAGTGACGAGGATAGATACGACAACAACAATTTACCTGTACAGTTCTATAATATCTACCCAAGAAAATGGCAGGAAATAAGCAGTTAAGCATTGTAATATGGGGACAAGTAATGGGGTAACAAGTGAGAAGAGACTATGAATAAATGAACAAACAATAATGCAAAAGAATCAAGTGAACAGGACATAATAACTCAAACAAGAATGTACACGGCATCACCCTTCCTGCTTTTACCCTCATCCTCACAATGCAATGCGTAAATGAAAGCAATATAAATAATGGCACGGCATCACCCTTCGTGCTTTTACTCTCTTCCTCACAATGTAATGTATAAATGAAAGCAATATAAATAATTGCACGACATCACCCTTCGTGCTTTTACTCTTATCCTCACAATGCAATGCGTAAATGAAAGCAATATAAATAATGGCACGGCATCACCCTTCGTGCTTTTACTCTCATCCTCACAATACAATGCGTAAATTAAAGCAATATAAATAATGGCACGGCATCACCTTTCGTTCTTTTACTCTCTTCCTCACTATGCAATGTATAGATAAAAGCAACGTAAAACATGGCACGGCATCACCCTTCGTGGTTTTACTCTCTTCCTCATCATGCAATGTATGAAATGAATGAGATGAATACACGGCATCACCCTTCGTGCTTTGCACTCTTCCTCACCCAAATCAACAACAAATGACAACTTGTAAAGGAATTTAACAACATGGAATACAATTCAAAACCACCCAGCAAGGGGAAAACATCAACCAATATAATAACAATGCCCGGCAAGGGACCCATCTATAACCAATCTCTTACAAGTATATAACATAATGAATTGAGTCCTCAACTGAAATATCATATCACAAGTACTTAACGGATAATCTCAGCAATTCAACAACTTTCCAATGGAAACTACAATCAAACACAATAAACATCGGAATAATAACAGGTAATTCACCAAATTAGACTCACGGGCATGCTTGACAAATAATACATAGGTACTCGCACCTCACCTATACATTGAACATGGTAATACAAGTAGCACATATGACTCAACACCTATTCCCTTACTAAAGTTAGGCCAAACACTTACCTCGTATCCCAAAAATGCAAATCAAGCCTCTAGCACAGCTTTCCCTCTCGAATCCAACTCCGAAATGATAGTATCTAATCATAATTAACTTAATAACATCAATAATAGCTCAAACATTCAATCCCAAAGCCTAATTATACATTTCCTATCATTCTTCCAAAAATACCAAAACCGACCCTAGGCCCGCTTGGTCCAAACTCGAGGTTCCGACCAAAACCCGATCACCCATTCCCCCACGAGCCCGAATATATAATTTGTTTTGAAATCCGACCCCAAAACGAGGTTGAATTCCAAAAAATTCCATAAACCCTAACTCTACCTAAAACCCCTAATTTCTACTTTGATTTCATGATTTTAGACCTAGATTCTAGTGATTAATGAAGGAAAATGGAAGAAATTGGAGTTAGAATCACTTACCCAAGTGGTTATGGAGGAAAACTAGCTTGGAAGTCGTCAATGGGGTTTGAGGAAGAAGAGAATGGTGAAAATATGAAAAATCCCGTAAGTGTATTCTGTTTTTGACTTTTTAATTAACTAGACGAATTTACTCTATGCGATCGCGAAGAGTGCGCTGCGTTCGCAAGAAGGATGACTGCAAAGTCTGCGATCGCGAAGGTGAGCTTGCGATCGCATAGTAACACTATCCTATAACCCTGCGATAGTGCATGAGCTATTGCGGTCGCACAACACACTAGACCATCCCCCACCCCAGCTCTAACACCCTTATGGATCGCAGACAAGCTAATGCAATCGCATAAGACTACTGACCCTCTACCATTCTCACCTATATGCGATCGCGACCTTACCTATGCGATCGCATAGAGTAATTCCCCAGACACCAGATACAACACTCTTTACACCAGATTTTCGACATTTTTGCACTCTGATACCTACCCGAAACTCGCCCGAGCCCTCGGGGCTCTAACCCAAATATGCACACTACTCCAAAATCATCCTACAGACTAATTTGAGTAATTAAACCACCAAAATAACATCAAAAACAAAGAATTAAACCCAAAAATCTATAAAAATTCTCAGAACTTCATTAACCTTCAACTTTTCCATTTTCAATCCGAAACACGTCAAATCAAGTTCGTTTTACACCAAATTTTACAGACAACTCATATAACCTATATTGAACCTGTTCTGGGCTCCGAAACCATAATACGTGCCTGGTAACACAGGTTTCACATCAAAGTTCATTTTAACAGTCTTTATTATTTTCAGGAAACAATTTTATTAAAAAATTCATTTCTCAGACTTGGGACCTCGGAATTTGATTCCGGGCATACGCCCAAGTCCCATATTTTACTCCGGACCCTAAGGGACCGTCAACTCATGGGTCCGGGTCCGTTTACCGAAAATGTTGACCAAAGTCAACTTTAATCAATTAATTATTATAAATTCAACTTTTCATCAAGTTTTCACATAAAGGCTTCCTGGCTATGCGCCCGGGATGTGCACGCATATCGATGTGAGATTAAAGGAGGCTTTCGGGGCCTCAGAACACCGATTTAGTTAAATTTTCACAGGATGACATTTTGGGTCATCACACCATCAAGCGTCGCTTAATGCTCTGTTCGGTTTTCCCAAAATCACCTACAAACTTGTTAGTGCCTAAAAAACGAAAAGAAAAATTCTAACTACACTAAAAATCAACAACGAATTGGGTTTCCTCCAAGGAGCGCCTTAGTTAACGTCGCGACACGACGAATACAATATTGTAATGGATTGCCTCCCATGAAGCGCCTGATTTAATGTCGTGGCACGACGCATGTAATTGCACTTAAGGCTTGCTCAACCTTGGTGGCTCGAGCAAATGAGTCACCGGCACTACTTTCACATCATCCATGCCCAAATAATGTTTTAACATGTGCCCATTGACTCTAAACGTGCGAGAATCATTATCTACAACAATCTCTACAGCTCTGGTGGGGTGAATATCTACCACGCTGAATGGTCCTGGCCATCTTGACTTTAATTTGCCCGAAAATAACCTCAATCTTGAATTGTATAGTGTTGATACCCAATTTTTCCCTCATATTTTTAAAATGCATATATACTTTTAAAATAGCATATTTGCATCATCATTTAGTTTACAACCCTATGCAAGCATTTTCCATAATTTTTAAAAGCTCTAAATTAATTTCTTTCTATATTTTATTATATAAATATCTAATAATTACCCTTCAAATTATTTTGATGACTTAATCATCAAAACTTATCATTTACACAAACATGTATGTTTTATAATATTTTTACTTCATTTTTTATAATTACCTTTGCATTTTTGGCTAGTTGCACATTTTTTACAATAATAGCCCATATTCATGTATAATTACATTATTTGTGCCAAAATAACTTATTATATTTTTATAATGTTAATTTATTGTTTTCAATCATTTTTAGTACAAAAATAATATTTTTGTTAATTATTAATTCCTTTTATAAATTATTGTTTGATAAATATTGGGTATTTAAACAACAACTCAATTTCTAAGCCAATTGCCGACCAAATGAAAGGCCCAAAACCCTCAAATACCTAGCCGAAATAGTCCCAGCCCAAACCAAGTTATCCGTTAATCTAAAATCCGGTTGGTGCCCCATATCCATGACCCGCCCCGTTCCAATTTTTAATCTTGGTTGTTGATCTCTCAAGATCAACGGGCCTTATTC
>ML265126.1:0-43766 GCA_005239495.1 Nicotiana undulata | reverse complement strand
CCCCCCCCCTCTTTAATTATCCCATCACCCCCAAACACTAACCCATTCCTGTTACGACCCAAATTTCCCAACCTTAAGTATCGTGATGGCGCCTAACACCATACTTTCTAGGCAAGCCAATGTTAGAATTTGATCTACTTTGCATTATTTGTTCATTTAGACATAATAAAATAATCCATAGTAAAATGAATCTAATGGTTTTCGATGAATAATTCCAAAGATAAAATAATGAACAATTAAATAAACCGAGCCACGAACTAATTATATAGATAACTCCAAGCTTACCCCAGGGTCTGGTGTTATAATTCACGAACTACTAAGGAATACTACAAATAATGGGCTGAAAGAAATAGTGTAACTGCTCTGAATATAATAAAATAGTGTTTATAAAAAATAGGAGAAGACTCTCAGGATCTGCGAACGCCGACAGATATACCTCATGTCTCCAAAAAAGTGGATAGCTTCTACTAAAAATCTCTAACTCTAGATGGTACTTGGATCTGCACAAAAGAGTGCAAAGTGTAGTATCAGTACAACCGACCCCATGTACTGAGTAAGTGCCAAGCCTAACATCGACGAAGTAGTGACGAGGCTACGGCAGGGCATTAACAATATAACCTGAGAATAATAATAAATGAAGCAAGAAGGAAATCAAAAACAAATAAATAATAACTGTAGTAACAATTAAAATAACTAAGTCACCTTTTCCAGTTCTCAGCTATAACCAATTCTCACGTAAGTTTCCAATATTTCCAAACTTTGACTTTAAAATAACAGTAGTGCAAAACATGAAAAATAGTAAAGTAAAACAGTAAGTTTTCTATTTTTTGTTTTCTTTGAAAATCAGTAAAAACAAAAACGTCCTCCCTTATTGCTCCTTGTTGCAGCGTGACCGCTCCCACCTGTCCACCCTTATTGCTCCTCCCTATATATATATCACCCTTATTGCTCTTGTTGCGGCGTGCAACCCGATCCCACACGTCCACCCTTATCACTCCTTGTTGCGGCGTGCAACTCGCTCCCACCAGACATATCATATCATTTTATTTATAAATTTCACAATTCAGGCCAAGTCTTTCAAAAAGATTTTGGCTCAACAATTATAAATAAGAAACTGTATTTTCTCATAAACTTCATCAATATCCTCTCAACCATGAAACCAACAAGAACATAAATATATATATATATATATATATATATATATATATATATATATATCTCGTAAAATAATGCCAAATTGCTCAACCTTTTTGTACCACAAGGAAACCAATACTCTTCCAAAATAACTAAAACCAGATTTAACAACAAAGTAACAAAGCCAAGTAGTCATAGAAACAATAATGAACATAGAACAATTAAGACATGAATCAATTAAATTGGAAACGGGGAAGGGATCATGTTTAACAGACAATTTGGTGGTGCATGGATACTCGTCACCTCACCTATACACCACACATATGAAAATTAACGTAGCAAATAAGTTGTGGATTCCTATTCCCTCAAGTCAAGGTTAAACCAAGCACTTACCTCAATTTCGCAGGCCACTCACTATTCAATTATAACTTTTCCTTTTGAATTCACCTCTGATACACTCGAATCTAATCATAATTAACTTAATATCATTAATTAAGGCTAAAGGAATTAACTTTATTGAAACTCGAGGTTCAGACCAAATTACGTTTACCCATTCACCCACAAACCCGAATATATAATTAATTTGGAAATCCGACCTCAATTCGAGGTAAAAATTCAATTTTTTACAAAATTCACTAATTCTACCCAAACCCTCAATTTTTACCATGAAAATTCCTAGTTTTTGTTTTAAAAGTGATGAAAAACAATGAGTAATTGAAAGAATAAAGTTTAGAATTGATTACCAATAACTTGGGGATGATATATGGTGAAGAAATTCCTTCATAGGGCTGTAAGATTCAAAAATTTGAAGAAGAAGAAGTCTGCTCGTTTTTAAAAGTGTTTAAATACACCTGGTCCAGCCTCTTATCCGCTCACGACAGAAGGGTTGCGTTCGCGTAAGGCCCATGCTTGATGGTTTACGCATTCGCACTCTTTGGGCCGAGTTCGTGGAGCTTTAGCTCCCAAGCTCTTCGCATTCGCGTGCAAAAAGTCGTGTTTGCATAGAGGGAAGCTTGGTCCCCTTCCTCAAGCCCAGTACCCACCGCGTTCGCATAGGGGGGGGGGGTGCGTTCGCATAGAAAAACAATGACCCCCAACATTTTACTCTGTGCGTTCGCATTCAAAGGGGTGCGAACGCAATGCACAAAAGTGTTGTGCACTGACAGCAGAAAAACCAGCAACCTTTCAAGTGTAAAAATATCCCGTGGCCTATCCGAAACTCACCCGAGCCCTCGGGGCTCTAAACAAAACATGCACGCAAGTCTAAAATTATCATACGGACTTTCTCGTGCGATCAAATCATGAAAATAACATGTAAAACCATGAGTTAAACCTCAAAACGCATCATTTTCCTCAAGAACACTTAAAGTTCATAACTTCTCAACCGGATGTCCGAATCACGTCAAATAAACTCCATTTTTTACCAAATTTCAAAGCTAACCTTTAAATACTATAAAAAATCTGTATCGGGCTCCAGAACCAAAATACGGACCCGATACCAATGGTTTCAAACATTAATTCTTTTCTTTATTTCATAAATATTTCAGCAAAATACTTTCTTTTAAAAATTGATTTCTAAGGTTTGGGACCTCGAAATTAATTTCCGGGCATACGCCCAAGTCCCATATTTTACTGCAGACCTCCGGGATCGTCGCAACACAGATCCGGGTCCGTTTACTCAAAATGTTGACCAAAGTCAACTATAATAAAATTTTAACTCTAGAAATTGCTATTTCTCATATTTTCACATAAAAGCTTTCCGGTTTTATGCCCGAATTGCGCACGCAAATCGTGGTATTAAAATTAATCTTTTAGGTCTATTAAGACTAGAACAGAGTCTAAATTCATAAAAGGACCCCTTAGGTCATCACAATCTCCACCTCTAAAACAAACGTTCGTCCTTGAACGGATATAGCAAATTACCTGAATTGGCGAACAAGTGTGGATATCTACTCTGCATGTCCGGCTCGGACTCCCACATAGGTGTCTCAACGGGCTAGCCTCTCCTCTGCACTCGAACTGAAGGATAACTCTTTGACCTCAACTGACGAACCTGCCGGTCTAAAATGGCTACCATCTCCTCCTCATAAGTCAAGTCCTTATCCAATTGGATAGAGTTGAAATCTAACAAGTGGGACGGGTCACCATGATATTTCTGGAGCATAGACACGTAGAATACCGGATGAACTGAGGATAACCTTGGAGGCAACGCAAGTCTATAAGCTACCTCCCCCACTCTATCAAGAATCTTAAACGGCCCGATATACCTACGGCTCAACTTATCCTTCTTCCCAAATCTCATAACACCCTTCGTTGGTGATACCCGAAGCAATACTCTCTCTCCCACCATGAATGCCACATCACGAACCTTACGATCGGCATAACTCCTTTTCCTAGACTGAGCTGCACGAAGTCTCTCCTGTATAATCTTGACCTTATCCAAGGCCTCCTAAACTAAGTCTATACCCAGTAATCGATCCTCTCCCGGCTCAAACCATCCAACTGGTGATCTGCACCGTCTACTATTTAATGCCTCATAAGGAGCCATATGAATGCTCGACTAATAATTATTATTATAAGCAAACTCCGCTAACGGCAAGAACTGATCCCACGAACCTCCAAAGTCAATAACATAAGCGCGGAGCATATCTTCCAATATCTGAATGGTACGCTCGGACTGCCCGTCGTTTGAGGGTGAAACGATGTACTCAACTCTACTCGGGTACCTAACTCACGCTGAACTGCCCTCCAAAAGTGCGAAGTAAAATGCGTACCCCGATCAGAAATGATAGACACAGGCACACCATGAAGACGAACAATCTCACGGATATATAACTCAGCCAACCGTTCCGAAGTATAAGTACTCGCCAGATGAATGAAATGTGCTGATTTAGTCAGCCTTTCCATAATAACCCAAACCACGTCAAATTTCCTCTGAATCCGTGGGAGTCCAACAACGAAGTCCATAGTGATACGCTCCCACTTCCACTCAGGAATCTCCATCTCCTGAAGTAAACCACCAAGTCTCTGATGTTCATACTTTACCTACTGACAATTTAAGCAACGAGCCACATACGCAAAAATGTCCTTTTTCATCCTTCTCCACCAATAATGCTGCCTCAAATCTTGGTACATTTTGGCTGCCCCTAGGTGAATAAAATACTTAGAACTGTGAACCACCTCAAGGATAAACTCACGAACGCCGTCACATTAGGCACACATATACGACCTTGCATCCTCAAAACACTGTCATCTCCAACTGTAGCCTGCTTGGCACCACCGCGCCGAACTGTGTCTCTAAGAATCATCAAATGCGGGGCATCATCCTGCCGCTCCCGGATATGCTCAATTCGAGAAGACCGAGCGACTGTGCAAACTAGAACACAGCTGGGCAAAATATCCACCTCAAGAACTGATTAGCCAGGGTCTAAATGTCTGAAGCTAGCGGTCTCTCACCGACTAGAATATAGGCAAGGCTGCCCATACTCATCGCCTTTCTACACAATGCATCGGCCATCACGTTGGCCTTCCCTGGATGATATAATATGGTGACATCATGATCTTTTAGTAACTCTAACCATCTCCGCTGCCTCAAATTTAGATCTTTCTGCTTGAATAAGTATTGGAGACTACGATGGTCAGTAAAAACCTCACACGACACGCCAAAAAGAAAGTGCCTCTAAATTTTCAATGCATGAACAATGTCACACCTCCTTTTTCACCCTCGGTAAGGGTAATAAGGGAGTTTTTCCAATTAAAGTGACATTATTCGGATTTGGGATTATTTGTTGATTTTTAGTTTTAGAGTCGCCACCCGAATTTTTGACGGTTTTCCGGGACACTATTTATTTATTGAAATCCCAAACCGAGGAATTTTCAGACTCTGTTTGAAATGTCCGCGAACCAGAAATCCGGGTAAGAAATTCTGTTAATACGGGAGAAGGTGTTAGGCACTCCCGAATTTCGTGGTTCTAGCACTGTCGCTTAACTATTGACATTTGGCCTAATTATCTGATTATTTACATATTTTTAGCCTATTGTGCATTTAGTCTTTTTAATTTTTAGCCACTTTTAATATTTATGGATTTATCTTGAAACAAGTCATGATGGCGTGCAATTGTAATTTTTGGACACATTGTAAACGCGCCACATGAAATGCACCCGCGATTTACAACGTGTGATTTTTAAAATTGTTCGGAGTTGTGGTCGGGGGCATGAGTTGCCACACACGAGTGTAGATTACATAATCATTACTATGGTCATGATGACTTAAATGCTTATTTGAAGCAATAGTCAATTATTCTCTAAGTTTTGTAATTTTAGTCTAAAAGAGGTATTTTTGGACTAAATGGTAGATATGTGTTCAAAAGTCATCTAAGAACTAAATGAGCTAGTCTTAGGACAAGTGTTTGGGCTATGGCCTAATTTAGCCAAATTTTAGCAATTATCACTTGTGCCAATCCTAGTTTGGCTATTTGTGAAAGGAAAGCTTTATACAATTCAGCTAAGCATACAAGATTAAGGAAATCAAAGGCACAAACAACAATATTGATTTATAATTTTTAAACAACAATCAGAAGCTCACTTGGCAGATTTGAACATCTATTGTTATTTTTCAGTTATTAAGAAGATGTTGTTTAGAAAAGCTATACTTATATATTTCAAAGTTCATCCGGTTCAAAATAAGAAATTTAAGGTAAATCACGAGAAATTTTAAGAAAACAGGTCCTCACAGTAAAAATGCGGAGTTTCGGTGTCACGACCCAGAATCCTAATTCAGGTCGTGATGGCGCCCAACAACGGGGTTAGGCAAGCCAACATAAATTTCTCTAAGTGTTTCTTTTTAGTTGATTCAATTATTCACCCATTTACCGAATTTAACAAGTTAAATCATGATATCGAAAGATAATAACTCAGTGGTAGATAAAATAGCTATAAAGAAGCGTGATCCAAAAGACGAGCATATATATATACAACCCAAAATCCCAAAATAACCACTACGTGTGTGCCAGGAACTAGAGTCACGAGTGTCACGGGCATACTAACAGGATAACCAAAAGATAGAATATACAATCCCACGGTCTGAATAAATAGACGGGAAAAAAAAGTAAATGAAACACCATGGTGCTGCTGGGGGTCGCCAGAAGAAGCAGCTCACCTTGAAGTCAGGTCTGCTACGGTCAATATCCGGCTCCGGTCAGATAAGCAGATGCACCAGCCTCAGAACCTATACAGTTAAGTACAGAAGTGCAGCATGAGTACATATTAAATAAATATGTACCCAGTGAATATCCCGTCTAATCTCGAAGAAGTAGTGACGAGAGGTCGACTTGAAACTTACTAAGGTCCAATAATATAACATGTGACAGGATATAATGAAATACAGTAGGCAGGTAAGACAGTAAGTAGCAGATGCATGTCAAGTACAGAGATCCAGATAACTACTGAAAATAGACAACAATGTACACTTTCCTTTTCCCCTAAATAACCGTCAACTCAATATCAATAATAACAGTACCAAATAACTAAGAGCATACAAGGGTAAGACAACCGGACGGAGTCATAAGGATAATATCTATGTACTGCCGAGGATCGAACGGCCCGTTCCATAAGTGCATTTTTACCATAGTATAATCTCTCAGGTGCACCGAGGATCGAGTGGCCCATCCCAAAAGTGCACCTTTCAATCCGCCGTGGCGTACGGCCCACTCCCATGAGAGTGGGGGAAATCACACTCCGCTCGCGGAATGTAAATCGCGAAGCGGTCACAAGCACATACAATATCATTAAAACTTACCTTCCATAACAATTTCCTTCCAATTATCCAAATCCACGAAATCTCAAAGAATAAATGCTAGGACTAACATGTGTTTATAACACATATGACGTTTCAAGGAAGAATATAAGGCATGTTGTGGGCCTAACTACCCGGACATTACAATAATAGTCGCTACGTACGGACTCTCATCACTTTGTACGCACGTAGCCCCCAAAACAATTACACATAGCATATAAATCACCTATGGGAACAATTTTCTCTTACAAGGTTAGAAAGGAGACTCCTCTCGTGTCGAATCTACCCCTCGGACCAAGGATGCACCCGAAACTCCGACCTCTACACCCGAGGACTCGCAACTAGACAAATATGGTACAATGATATCAATTCAAGCTCAAGGAAGGGAAATTATCCTATTTACTCAATAATTTAACATTCTTGAAGAAATCCCAAATTTCGACCCCGGGCCTGCACGCTCGAATTCTGAAAATTCTCGAAGGAATCACTCACCCATAGTCTAAGTATCATTAATATATGATTTCTACTTGATTTCATAGCAATAAATGAGCAATTCATCAAAATCCTCAAGAACCCTAAGTTACTACCCATCTCTTGATTTTTCAATGACTTAGTAGCTAATTCAATTAGTAATTCATGTATTTAACTATTACTAGAGTAGGATTAACTTACCTCTTCAGTAACTAGGTCGTGGAACCCCCTTTCCCAAGCTTCCAAGCTCCCAAATGGAGGAAAATGAGAAGAAAATGAAGATTCCCGTATTTAAAAGAACACACTGCCTGGTGTTGATACCCAGTATTTCCTCAAACTATTTTCAAATTTGCATATAAGCTTTCTAAATTACTCTTCGTAATATTGAGTATTTTTCCTTATTTTTCATATTTTTATTAAGTTATTTTCCTGCTTCTTTTAAATATTTAATAATTAAATAATCAATAAATTATGCTATAAATAATTTCAAAATATTTCCCAGCTCATTATGTTATTTATAATCCTTTTTTTTTTAAAATCTAATTATTTCACAAATTAGTCAATTGGGTCTTATTTAATTCCAATTACAACAATTTTGCAATCCTAGCCCAATTGGACATTTTACACTATTTTAATTTTAAATTCATGCATTTTTTACACTCAATATTAGCCAATTACTGTAATTTTACCTATTTCTAACTTAATTTCTGTTTATATAGTTATTGGCTATTTCAAGTAATTAATTATCTATTTTAATTGGGTATTTAGAAATTAGCCGCTCCTATTTAAATCCTAGCCACATTTAACCCAATCCATATGATCCTCTTTAATCCTAGCCCAGTCTTTAATCCTACCCGGCCCAACCCCACGCTTGATCTAAGTCGTTGATCATATGTGATCAACGGCCCAGATCCAACTTACCATAATTAAACCAAACGACCCTCCCTGACCCCTCTCATTCTCTCAATACCAACTCTCTCTCTTCTCGTCTCTTTCCCTCTCCGTTCTCTCTAGAACCTTCCCTAGTTCACCTCCTTCTCTGATGATACTCAGCCTATCTCCGGCCACCTCCAACCTCCCTCCTTTCGACTACCAGCCGCCTTGACGCCTCCTTCTCCAATTTACTTCGTCTCTGAGACCTTCAGTGGTCTTTACCATGCCCAAACGATTACTGGGGTTCTCGCTTGATTGGTTTGTATGCTCTCTCCGGTGGGGTTTTGACGCGATTATGCCATAACCACCACTAATCCCTGAGTTTCACATCAGGTTCTTCTACTTTCTCCGATATCTCTGAAACCCTAATTTTTGAACCTTCCGATTTTCTTAGATCTACACTAGATCCAGGTTTATTACGAGTACATTTTTTTCTTAAAGGTTTCTCATTATAAACAAGTTTTTTTCACTTAGGGTTTCAGAAACTTCTCTTCAAATGATTACTCCGAGTTTAAGTGATTTTTCTCATGTTCTTAAACGTATTACCTCTTTAATCATTATTTATTATGTTAAAACTTTGGTTTTAACACTATATTCTTTACTGATTTGTTCCTTTGATTTGTATGTGTGTATGTTTCTCCATGAGTAACCCCTGATTCTTCCTGTAATTTTACCCTACTGTACTTATTAAGAGGTTTCCTGACTATGTTTGTGTCTATCATGATTACCCTTTGATTCTGATTTCGTCTATTACCTTTTCATTGCCCTTGTGCTCACAATGTCCTGTTAATTAATACTATGTGTTGGCTTGAATCCTGATTCTAGGTGATTATTACATTTGCTATGTTATTGGACCTTTGATCCTATTGCTTCTTGCCCAATGTGTACTGTTTTCAACATTCTTGAATCCCTAAATGATTGTGAGTAGTACTACTGATTCTGAATACTTCCTTAAATACATAAGATCTTCTTTAGTCAGTACTAATTTTGAACCCCTGATTTCTTGGTGTTGACACTCTTTACTAATTTTTTGTGCATTTTCCTTAAAATGAGATATACTCTCCTTTGAGTGATATTGATTGCCTTATTTCGAGTATCTCTTTACTTGTATAATATCTCCCTTTATTGGCACTGGTTTTCTATGATTAGAACCTCATTCGAGGATCTCTTTACTGATTTTTAGAATCTGAATCATCTCTTGCTTTATTCCTGTGAATAAACATGCTGTCAAATTGACTTTCCTTAATTAGGACCTTCTGAATTTAGTCCTATTCACCTACTCTATACTTTTACTACTGATTATATGCTAAAGTCATCTTCTCCGTGATTTCTTGCCTTATTTGTTACTGTTTATTATCGTTTGGACATAAACTCCTTAATTAAAGGGAGCACTTGCCTTGATTGTATGATTAAGAGATTGCAAGTCCCTCAATCACGACTTGACCTTGATTTTTACCTTATTTGCTACTTGCTTTTCAACTATATATACTTCTACTCTTTCACGGAGAAGAACATGATTCTAAGCTCTCTCTTGTGCTAGAACTCTTGCTCTCTTTCTTTCCTTGTTCTACTACTATTCTCTCTGCTCTTGTTTATTGTTAGCCGGCTGTAAGCCAAGGCTAACATTGTGCTCTCACTTTGCTCTTGCATTATGATGTGCTCTCTCTTATCACTGGTATGTTCTAATTGGATTCCAATTTTCAAACCTATGTGTTTACTACTATATCAGTTCATCATATTCCTAATTGTTTTCTACTTATGCCTCTACTGTTCAACATGTAATTAATTTCATGTTTGTTTATCAATACTTGCCATGCTTATCCCTTTGGGACTTACATGTTTATGATTGAATCAGTACTTGTTATATGCCTTGCCTATTCTTGTATGCATCTGTTATGCTATTTTCCATCACTACTTAATGTCATGTGTGAATCCTGTTACCCCCTGGTCCCCTTGAACCTCTCTAACTTATGAAGTTGTGTTTAACCAAGTTTACTAAACTTATGTGTCTTCTTCTACCTACTATGTGACTTATTTGTCCTCACTTCCCATTGCCCTTGTGATGTTGAATTTATTCTGATTTGTTCCTTGCTGATCCCACTACTGTCTTCGAAATTATCTTCCAAAAAAAAGAAACAACTCTTCAGTTTATAAAGTCTTTTCAACTGAATCTGGTCTCTTTTCTTTCCTTCTAGCACGTCCCACTACTCTTAGAAATTTAGGTTCTACACCCTTCGTGTGAGCACTGCCTTGGGAACCTCTGAGTACCCATTGAACTCTGACACACAAGGCTGGTAATTCCACACTGCACTTGTTTGACTTTGGCAATTTGTATGGGTGCTGGTATTGGCCAGGGACCCATGAGGGCCCTAGGGAGCTTTGCCGCACCCAGACCATGTAAGGCTGTGAAACTCGAAAGGATTGAGGTTGGAAGAATGGGCCTGATTGAAGGCTCCCTATAGAAGTAGCTT
The DNA here is from genome assembly GCA_005239495.1 of Nicotiana undulata. NCBI lineage: Eukaryota > Viridiplantae > Streptophyta > Magnoliopsida > Solanales > Solanaceae > Nicotiana > Nicotiana undulata. The sequence continues at coordinate 32,963 of ML265126.1, read as the reverse complement.
CTTATTTTTCCTTTCATTAATGTAATTTACTATTATTGGTATGTAATAACTTGTAAACGAATAATTGGGGCTGGATAGTGAATGTGGGAGGGGACTAAGTATGTTTAGTATAGTATGGGTAGAAAAACATGACTATAGGATTTTACTTACCTATGTGTGTAATAGTAGCATGCTTAGGACATGCATACCATGCATTAGAAATCATGTTTAGGTTCTTGTTTCAGCATAACTGTTATATCCATGTCATTTTATAAGCCCTGCTCACAATTAATAATTATAACCAAGTAATAAAACTGCCATAATGTTACTGCTGCTGCATCTTCATAAGAACTACATTTAGAAGCCATGTTTTAGGCATTCATGTATGCATTATATACCATGTTCCTTAAGATTTTGTTTCCCCAGCATGTCTGTTTTCAATTATACTCTGTTGAACGACTAGTCAACATGTATTAACTCTAATAACCCCGCTAAGATTGTGTAAAATGGCTTAAAACGTTGTCTGCAAATGTATTATCTCTAAAAATCAGAATTAGAAATCCGCCTTCTCATTTTTTTAATGAATGAGCGATGTATACGCCCGCCTAGGAAAACCTTAGGCCTAACACTTATTAAAACCCAAATGAATCGTTTTATGTCCTGTTTGTGTTAAAAATGATCTGTAAAGCTAATCAATCTCTTCTGATAACTTGAGAACCTTGTTGTGTGTCATTATTTTCACTCATGTTTGCTCAGCAATTAATAGATTTTCAAAACAAATTCTCCCTCTTACAAAGTCACTCTGTTTTGTTTGAATCCTTGCTCTATCTTAAAATTATTGGTTCTTGAAGTTGTGCACTCACTCTCCTTTACTAAAACTCCTTTAAACTACTGATTCTTGCTTTATTTTTGAATTATTGGATTTCAAAGTAAGCCCCTATTCGGAATTACTCGATTTATTTAAATCTTGCTTCACTTCTGATTACTGCTTTTTTTCTAAAAGTTATTCATCTGCTTTTACTGAAAACTTCGCCTAAAATGCTGTGCACTCTTAAATCCTGCTACTATCTTTGAATTACTGGACCTTTTAAATTCAATCACTCTTCTTTAAGCTACTATGTTTTAACCGAGCTTCCTTGTTTATTACTAAGTTTCCAAGGAATCAGTTACCTACCAAAACTGCTGAAACCTACTGATTTTCAACTCAAAAACTCCTGTTTTAAATCCTTTCTTTAAGACTTTAGTTGTGCTTGAGACGTGCTACTTACATGCTTACTTGTGGCGGGATATGTGAGCATTTATTTGCCTTACGTGTTCCCTTACATGTAGTCCTACTTGTTATGTATGTCGCTTAGAGTTTTGTCCTTTAAACCTAAGGGTTCAGCCTAGTCCCTGCCTTGTAGGAATAGTAGTCCTAAATACCCTCCAAGACTTATAGAATGGGACGGGTAATGGCACGCGATAAGAATTCGTGACCAACACACCCGCTTCAAATAACCTTTACGGGGTGGGAAGGGTAGAATGCAGATATGATGACCGGTGCGCTAATACCATGTGTAGCCGCCTCTTTGAGGAAGTGACATACCGGTATTGCATTGATGTGATCCCTGTTACTTTAAACCTAAGACAGTTCTTTTCAAATGTTTATTCTAATGTTTTCCAAAACCTTTAAAGATTTTCATACTTGTTTGAAACCCCCTCTTATATGAACCTTGCTTGCTACTTGTTCATCGTCCAAATTCACAAAATTACTTGGCTAGGACCCACAGTTGTGGATCTTGAGAGGTGCCTAACACCTTCCCCTTGAGATAATTTCAAGCCCTTACCCAATCTCTGGTAATGCAAACTAGTTTATGAGTTATCAACTCTAGGTGCCCTAACGCACGATAACAATCGTTAGGTGGCGACTCTTCCTTAAACCTTTCCTTTAAGGAGTTGTCCAGAATGTCATAAAACCCGATCTCTCCGTACCTAACCCGTGCGATAGAAAAAGGGGGCGCGACACTTGGCCTATAGTGATTCCGCACCTGCGGCTCGAGGACCGCACCTGCGGTCTTGCACCGGCGAGCTGGGGCTCGCACCTGCGGAACTGGGCAAGAGGGGCTGGGGTCGCACCTGCAGAGGGATGACCGCAACAGCGGTTCCTCTCCTACGGACTTTTTGTCCACACCTGCGAGAAAGGGGGACCCCAGGGGTTTTCCGCACTTGCGAGGCTGGGACCGCAGGAGAGGTCCCGCACCTGCGACTGGGCAACCGCACCTGCGGTCACACCAGCAACAGATGCACCATCAGTTGTTTTGGCTGGTTTTTGCTCTCGTGTGGTGTCCGGGAGGCACCTGGGCCCACCCGAGCCCCCGTCCATATTTACCAACAAGTCCCAAATCATAATACTGACTCCCTCGAGCATTCGGAACACTCGAAACAACGCTAAACTCAAAATCACACCCCAAAACCCCCAAATACATAACTTAAGAACTTCAAGTTCTTGATTTCTATAACGATGCGCCGTACCAACCTATACTACTCGCAATGACTTCAAATTTTGCAGGCAAGTCATAAATGACATAACGAAACTATTCCCCATATCGAAATTTCATTCGGACCTCGATAACACAAAATCACGTTCCAAACTAAATTTCAAACTTAAGGAAATCCATATTTTTATATTGGGCGCCGAAATACTCCCGAGTCATCGAAAACCAGTTCCGAACATACGCCCAAGTCCAAAATCATCATACGAAGCTACTAGAGCTATCGGGACTCGATTCCGAGGTCGTTTGCTCAAAATGTTGACCGAAGTCAAACATGGCCAAAAAGGCCAACCTTAAGGAACCAAGTGTTCCTATAGCACTCTAAACACTTCCAAATCCCGAACCACCTGTCCCCACAAGTCATAAATCACGAGAAGCCACTATGGGAAGTTCCATCTAAGGAAACGGGGTCCTAATACGCAAAACAACCGGTCGGGTGGTTAGACTCGGACAGGTTAGTCTTAATACCAAAATCATACAAAGTTTGAAAAGCATTTTGAAATTCAATTGAATCCTAATAATCAAATGCCTAACAAATGCAATATTGTATTAACCTTAAAAAATATACAGCCCTAAAGCTTAGGGCTTTCATACCCCCTTTTGGACCCAATCACCTGGGGGCCCAGGTTGTTTCAGGCCTTGACGGACCGTTTTTAACAAGCTGACCCGTTTCCTATATACAATATATATCATACTAACCGTCCAATTTTCTATCTACATCAGTTATGAAATTAAGAGTCCATAGATCCATTTTCCTTTTACAGAAATGTTCAGTTACTAAAATACAAGTTTTCTTAATAAATATACAACATTAAATGATAGTAATGATCCTAATCTAAGGCTGCTCCAGATCTACTTGAACACCACGTGCTTTTTCTTAGCCAAAACCATACAGAATATCTGCGATCTAGAAAATAACGCAAATATTTGCATTTTTAGAGTGAATCTGACCTAACCAGTGCTCAGATTCTCCTCTAGAATGCTATTATATATGACTTCATGTTTTCAAAAAACTAAAACCATTGATACACACAACCTAAAAACTACAACTAAATACACATATGTAGCATTCAAGTCCAACAAAATAAATCAACATACAACTGAATTTTTAGGCATGTGTAAGCACATCAACATGGAGAAACTGAGATTTGTAATAGCAAACCATGTAAACAATGACATTTAGGCAGATCTTTATTCAAAAGTTTTTTTTAACATAAAGTAAAGTTACATACCTTAAAGTCGAAAAGGAAACAACAACGAATAAAGACCAAATAAAGGTCAGAAAGCCAAGCTATTGTTAGCTTAATAACATCAACACAAGCAACAACCCAGCTAGAGGAAAACCCAGTAAAACTAACTTGAAATACCAATTTTAGAACCCCAGAAAACGTCAGCAAAAATCATATCCACACCATATACTGAACAGATTTTTCTTTGCCATGATAAGAGGAAATTCTTCAGGAAATTTGGCTCAAAAAATCAGATTTAGAACAGGAAACTGAAATCAGCATTTCGATAGAGAGAGAGAGAGAGCATTTTTGTAACTCTTGAAGCAGTATATTTCAGAGTGAATGTTTCAAAGATAGAATTTTAGAAGAAGAGTTTTAGGAATCTCTTTTCAGATGATGGAAGTGTGTGTTTTCAGGTGTGTAAAAAACAATCCTAAAAATCTGTAAAGGTGTGTGTATTCCATCCTCAAAAGTGTGTAAAACAAAATCCCTCCAGGCTGCTGAATATCTCAGCCTATTTATAGGGTAATTTTAGGGTAGCATCTTTTAGGTCCAGTGGAGGGGCCAACCAGTCGATGAGGTGACCTGGGAATCCGAGGAGGACATGCAGAGCAGGTATCCACAGCTATTTAGCACTTCAGGTACGATGCTACATCCGTTCGAGGACGAACGTTTATTTTAGAGGGGGAGATTGTGATGACCCAAAATATCATCTTATGTAAATTTAATTATGACTGTGTTCCGAGGCCCCGAAAGCCTCCGTCAATCTCAAATCGATGTGCGTGCGCAGCCCGGGCGCGTAGCCGGGAAGCCTTTATGTGGAACTTGATAAAGAGTTGAATTTATGATAATTAATCAAGTAAAGTTGACTTTGGTCAACATTTTTTGTAAACGGACCCAGATACGTGATCTGACGGTCCCGGTAGGTCCGTAGAAAAATATGGGACTTGGGCGTATGCCCGGAATCGAATTCCGAGGACCCAAGTCCGAGAAATGAATTTTTAAATAAAATTGTTTTCTGAAAATAATAAAGACCTATGAAAATGAACCTTGATGTGAAACCTGTGCTTCCAGGGCCGTATTATGGGTCCGGAGCCCGGAACTGGTTCAATATGTGTTATTTAAGTTATATGTGAAATTTGGTAAGAAACGAACTTGATTAGACGGGTTTCAGATCAAAACGGAAAATTTAGAGTTAGTTAAGTTTTGAGGATTTTCATGGAACTTGAAATTTGGTTTGGAATGTGATTTTATTCTACCAAGGTCCGAATGCAATTCCGAGACCGAGAATAGTTCCGTTATGTCATTTATGACTTGTCTGCAAAATTTGATGTCATTCCGAGTAGTATAGACCCGTTCGGCGCATTGAAGTGAATTCTAGAATTTCTTAAGTTCTTAAGCTTATTCAATTTGGTTTTGGGTTGAATTTTGAGTTTCGTTGTTGTTTTTCATGTTCCGAAAGTTTGAGTGAGTCCGTATCATGAATACAGACTTGTTGGTGTCTTTGAACGGGGTCTCGAGGGGCTCAGGTGAGTTTCGGACCCCTCGGAGTTAATTACAAAACACCAGAATTTTTCTGTCTGGTTTTCTTTAGTGCGTTTGCAGGCAATCACCTGCGATCGCAGAAGAGGTTGGACCTAGGGTGGGAGAATGAACTGAGGCCAGGCAGGGGGTGCTCCGCTGGACTGAATAGGAGCTAGCTGAGCTCCCCTTGCCTGGCCTCCACCTCTCGGACGACCTCTACTAGCCTATCCTCCACCTCTGGGTGGACGGGGCAGCGGCTTCGTATGTAGGCTGGTAACTCTGCTGGAAAGCCCTGACACAAAACTTGGGACAAGTCCTCCTCATATGGACTTGTATGTAGACCATTCCGGCATGAAAGGACGACGATATTGATTGTTGTGTTGCAGCCAATACCTCATCTGGAACAAACATTCAAGCAAGCCGACATTATCTATGGATCAGACGAAGAGGAATCACTTGCAGCAATGAGAACTTTGTTCCTAGAGGACGACGATATGGATTGTTGTGTTGTTCTAGAGGAGGAGGGGGAGGAAGGCCCTTCCATATAGGCTATAATCAAGGGGACATCTCTCAAGAACTGGTCTATCAGGACCACCAAAGCCCGACGAGCCTCGAGGTATCAAGGCTAAAACAAGCATTATTTACTGTTTTATTTACTAAATGATTTTCCCTTTTCTGCATTTTTAATTCCTGCAATAAGATCTTCAATGTTCAAAACAGTTATTCAATTTATCAAAAGCATTTTCCAATTTCTTTTATGAATCCAATATTTATTGCTATTGTTTTCTCTCACTACTTTATCTATACAACATTACTATTACTTGTCTTGATGAACCGATGACTGTGACATGCAATGAGACAATGCAACAAAAGGACATTGATTCAAATGAAGACGATATACCTGATGAGATCGTTAAAGAGGTCAAAAACTTTGACAACATACCTAAGTCCAACCTGGACGAGACTGAGGTTATCAATCTGGGAGATTCAGAGAACGTCAAGGAAACGCGCATCAGCATTCATTTATCACCGTCAGAGAAGAAAGAATACACCGAATTCCTAAAGGAGTATGAAGACATATTCGCCTGGTCGTATGGTGACATGAATGGTCTAAGTAAGTCTATTTTGGCTCACAAATTGCCGACCAATCCAACGTGTACACCGGTAAAGCAAAAGCTCAAAAAGTTCAAGCCTGACATGAGTTTGAAAATCAAAGAAGAAGTTACCAAGCAGATCAACGCCAAAGTTCTTAGGGTAGTTGATTACCCGACATGGTTAGCCAACATTGTACCTGTACCAAAGAAGGATGGGAAGGTCATAGTCTGTGTCGACTACCGGGATCTCAACTGAGCCAGTCCGAAAGATGAATTCCCCTTTCCAATCATACACATTCTAATTGACAACTGCGCCAAGCATGAATTACAGTCATTCGTGGATTGCTTCGCTGGTTATCATCAAATTTGGATGGATGAAGAAGATGTTGAGAGAATGGCGTTCACTACGCCCTGGGGATGTACTGTTACAAGATGATGTCGTTGGGCCTAAAGAATGCAGGGGCCACCTACATGAGATCTATGACCACCATATTCCGCTACATGATTCATAAGGAGATCGAAGTGTATATGGATGACATCATTATCAAATCAAAGAAAGTTGCTGACCACAGGGAGGATTTGAGGAAGTTCTTCAACAGGTTGAGAAAATACAATCTGAAGCTGAACCCCGCGAAGAGTGCATTCGGGGAAGTTGTTAGGATTCATTGTAAGCCGACGGGGAATAGAATTGGATCCGTCAAAGATCAAAGCCATTCAGGAACTACCACCGCCAAAGAACAAAAAAGATGTTATGAGCTTCTTGAGGAGGCTTAATTACATCAGCCGATTCATAGCACAATCTACAGTCATCTGTGAGTCGATCTTCAAGATGCTGAAGAAGGACGCCGCAACTAAGTGGACCGAGGATTGTCAAAAAGCTTACGACAGAATCAAAGAGTATTTGTCAACACTGTCAGTCTTGGTACCACCTGAGCAAGGTAGACCTCTATTACTCTATCTTGCCGTACTAGATGGGGCTTTCGGTTGAGTTCTTGGGCAACATGATGAAATGGGGAGAAAAGAGAAAGCCATTTACTATCTTAGCAAGAAGTTCACTCTATATGAGGCCCGATATTCTTTATTGGAACGCACTTGCTGCGCTTTGACTTGGGTAGCGCAGAAGCTGAGGCACTACTTCTGTGCCTACACGACATATATCATATCAAGGATGGATCCATTTGTTACGCCCCACAATATTACAAGGATGTTATGCCTTGCAGTACTACATTACGATGATGTTACATTTCGCCGTATTAAATTATGACAATGTCGCACCTGTAGTATTTTACGTTGAATTTGTCGTAAGGTAATTGACATCAGTCCAAGGAAAAGATTATTTGGAGATTATAAGGATTATGCTATTTCAAGCAAGTGACGAGTTATTTCGTAAAGGTGAGAGGGGAAGCAAGTCAAAGGAAATGAATTTTATTCAAATGGTCAATTTGGGATAAAATACGGGTCGAGCGATAATACCCAATAATTATAAACTAGTACCATGCAAGATACCATATGACCACGGTAGTATAATGTATAACGTATATTAAAAATGATTAGTATTTTTAGGTAATTTGAGATAATTTGTAATTATACGTGTAATTGGTAATTATCGGATAACCGAACCTTACCTAGTTAATTAACTAATTAGTGGATAATAATAAAATTTTCTCCCCCCTAACGTGGCAAGCTTCCTAAGCTCCCTAGATGACTAATAATAAGAATGGTTAAGGTGTCACACCTTAAGGTGACACTAATCTTTCAATGAGGGACCTGCCTAAACCAAAGATAACAATCTAACAAAATTAGAATTCATTCATTACCCCTCTTCTGAAGGAGTCCATAAAATTCTAGGAAATTATGTTTCAACTTAAATAGTCCAGCAAGATTCTTTTCCATAAAAAGCACGTTCAACCATTCTAAATGCAAATGCATATTATATAACCTATAAGCTGCGGCCAAGCTTTCAAATTAACGTGAGATTTTGTAATATAAGCAGAGTAAGGTGTAATCGTTCTCAAGAGAATCGACTCCATGTATGTTAAGGTTATCACTTCTTTCTTTTGGCATGATCCGTACGATACAGAAAAAATGAGCAAACACACGATTTTCATAAATTACTCTATTCACAGAAATATTATGGGTGTCTATATTCTTGATTCCCCATGTGAATTATTATCATCTTCTGTTCATGGGTCCCAGAAAAATATGTATTTGATAATGTTTATCCGAAAGACATATTGATTTTTATGGCATTCTGAGAAAATCTTATTAACGTATTTCTTATGCATTTCATGCATTTATACATGTACATTGACCCATCACTCAGACGGTGTTATATACGCGTATATATGTATGTATATATGTATACGGGATATGGGAAAGGTTATGGCGTTATATACGCACCACCACCTGATCAGCTGGTATACGTTGGTGATTTTCCCACAGTGGCCGAGAAGATATGATGGGATGCCCTCAGAGGCCTGATGATGTTATGAAATATGTACCTATGCACGACATGACATTCATACGTTATTGCATGACATTATACGTATTTCATGATTTACAAAATTATCCAAACTTACAGGTTGAGTCAGTTACTCTATATTACCTCCATGTCTGTTATGTACTTATTTATGTGCCTTACATACTTAGTACATTATTTGTACTGACGTCCCTTTTGCCTGGGGACACTGCGTTTCATGCCCACAGGTATAATCAATCAGTTTGACGATCCCTCGTAGTAGACGAGATTGGTATTCAGCGAAGGATCGGTAAGACTCCACCTCATTCGGAGTGCAGCCGAGTCTATAAGTCATCGTGACAGAGTTTTGCTGCAGACTTATGGGTAAGCCGGTACCCTGTCCCATTTGATGTCAAATAATCGTAGAGGCTTTGTAGACAGGGGTTTATTTTGTACAATATGTCAGAGGCCTTGACGGCCCATATGCATTCATGTTTTATGAAAAATGATTGAGTGATATAGTTTTTTTTTTCCCTTACAAATGTACATTACGAGTTGTGGCCATGTTGGCCCATGATAGTTACAAAGAGAAAAACAAGTTTGCAGAGTGGTTTGCTCGGGCCAGTGCGGCACCGGGTGCCAGCCACGCCTCCCCAGGTTTGAGGCGTGACAAAGTGGTATCAGAGCAGTTCTGTCCTAGGGAGTCTAAAAGTTGTGTCTAGTAGAGTCTTGTTTATGGGTGCGTCGTGCACCACACTTATAAGCAGGAGGCTACAAGGCATTTAGGACTATCACTCTTACTTCTTACTCTAGATCGTGTGGTAGAGCTCACTTATAAGAATTCAAATCCCGAACTTCTATTCGTAATAAGACGATTCCTACATTTAGGAAGACTATCAATAAGAGATATAGCTGTGGAAGTGTTGAGTTAGAGGAACTCGATTTTGCATCTTGCTTATGATGAGTAAATGAGAGGTCTTCGGCAGATCATGTGTGTACTAAGACGTGTAAGCCTCTTGATAAGGAGCCTTAAGGTAAGGATATCTATCCACCCCTTCGGTGAAAAGCAATGAGAGATTCAGAAGATAGATACAAATATCAACAAGTAAAAGAAGCAAGATGAAGAAGGGTACGAGGCGCCCAGTTAATGAAGAATAACAGTATTTATAACTCGGGCAGAGGAATATAAGCCTTTTAAGTTACCTTCAACAGTAACAGAGGTATGTACAATTGGCCGCACCAATCTAAGTTACGACTTATGGGAGCTAATATATATGGTTTAAAAAAATGGGCGGGATATCAGAATCCTGCTGGGATTAGAGTAATCAAAATGGTGTATGAATTGTTTGTATTAGTTGACATTTCCGAAGGATAAAGTGCTAATAGATCTCCTTGTGATACCACCCGATGGTGTACTCTAAATTAGTACAACTAGATATTAGTACTACAAAGATAGGCACTGGAAGCCTCGAAAGGATAAATATCATCTTAGTATGACTCACGTCCCTAGTAGAGAGATAATGTTAAGAAACCCGAAGGGCCAGTGGATGGAACAAAGGGGAGCTAAAAGCAAATGAATATCTTACCGATAAGTTTTCAGAATAAAGTGATAGATACAAATGTTAGCAGGAAATAAGAAGAGAGTGCATTATGAGTAAGATGTGATACATGGATGATAACGGTACATCAGGAAAAAAAATGATGACAGTATTACAGAGTTTGTAGACAAGTGAAGGAAAAGACGATAAGTGACAGGCCTTGAGACAACAAAAGAGTATAGGCCATAAAGTCATATCCTCATTTCGAGAAACAAGTTCGGGAGCAAAAGGAAAAGTTAGGCCCCTAAAGTAATACAAATCAGTATGGGCAGGTGAACGGGATAACTAAATGTGAATTAAGGAAGGAATGATTAGATTATAGTCAGTATCATCACAATTTCAGATTTTGCCCCGGCGTTAATAGAATGGACAAAAGAAGAAAATTCATGAGAAATTCAGAAAATTGTTATTTAGGAAGACACTTCCCTAAAACAAGCAATGAGAGCAATGTTAAACTTAAGGGACTGTACGTGCCAGTTACACTAGGTGTATCCCTCTTGAGTAAGGAAATTTTTTATCCTTGGTCCAGAAGTATTACCACAAGGTGAGTAAGGGTTATCAATGATGTGAAAAGACGCCAAATATGAAGAGGTAAAACATTTATACGTAAATCATCGTAGTACTAAATCTGAATACTCCCCTAAAGGGGGGAATAAAGAGTGTGTGGCATTAAGTCAGAATTAAGTGGTTCTAGTAATTATGGAATGGTAAAGGAAGAATGCGATAAAAATTAGAAGGGGGTGAGATTGCACTTATCCATATCCTACAGATATGCTATGATTCCAGAAAGTTATGTAAGCACAGCGTAAAAAAAGGGGGAAATAAGGGTTCCTTACCGGGATGTTATTGATAGATAAGAAGCCAATACGTGAGGTGAGTTAAGACAAGGAAATAACCGAAGAAAGATTACTCAGAACATGGATATGAGAATGGGCCGGCGAATAGTTAGTAGTTGATTCAGTAAGAGACTAGGCATGACTAGATAAGAAATTACAGACAAATCAGGAGATCATACAAGATAAATATAGTAAACCCCAACATGGATAATTTAGCATCGCAGTAATATCATGATAATACTTGAGATATATTCAAATAGGATTCGGAGTAGTTAAAGGTACCGTATGAGTGCTATGGGGATAAAAGAAAGTACCACTGAGAAGATAGTCAAAATATCAATTAAGAAGCAACCACACAAGCACAAGGATATGAAGGTAAGAAACTACGGATGATTATAGACAAAGAAGGACCTCAAAAGGTCCGGAATAAGCTCACAGCTTTACGAGAGTCAAGGGTTCTCCCTAAGTACTACAACAAAAGACTAGCTAAGGAAATAAGGAGGAAGGTTTCAACCTAAGATTAGTGACCTAAAGAGGAAGTGATCTTATAACAACAGTCTCACAACAATGTTGTATGCACTCTATAAGGAAGTGGCACATACCGCAACTAATGGACGGGAAGTAATCAAAAGTGATATTCAAGGTGATATGAGTTGTATGGGATTCCAATATGTTTGGGCACTAAGATAAGTTAAGTATGCACCCAACAAGTGGAAAAACGACCATGAAAAGTAATTATTTACGTTTTAAGAAAGCTGAAGAGGAACAAAGGGAATTATTCGATGAATAATCCAGAGTTAGTTACATTATGAACGCACTTAAAAGTTTTGAGTATTATCCATGCAGCATATACGTTGACAATCATACGGTCGTAGGAGACTCTGGTATAAGTTAAAAGAAAGAATTGAGACCAGGTCATAGACAAGGGATTGTACTGTTAGATGATGGTATCACGAATATTACATAGCATCTATGAAAGACTAAAGTAATAACTAATACCATGAGCCGCAGATCGGAAGATATCTTAAGCCTGCATAAAGGCTAATCAGAAGGAAGAAGTAACTAAAGAGTTACATCAACAAAGTAAATCAAGAGTCTGATTATTGGACAATTTTATTTTATATACATCATGATTGATATCATTGCAGGATCACTTTTAACATTAGAGGTACAGGAGAGATAGTACAACAACCATATTCTATAATGGCCCTATGTTATAGCTAGTTAGTAAAGTACCGGCCTCATAAGAAGTCAGTATGAAGCTCCCACCGAATTGTGTATGCACCAAAGGGGCAAGTGTTATAATAGAGCATCAAGTTGTGGATGTGAATTATACCTATATGGAAGGGAGGTCATGAAAGGGATAGAAGATATGATGCGAGATTTTAAGGTAAGTAAGGTAAAGGTGAACAACTTACGAGATACCCAAATGTAAAAGGTTGTGAACAGTTCATAGTTCGGATAGAAGTCTAGAAGCACGGGGATTCAGTATCCACAAATGATAGCAGCTTCGTCAGTAGCATATCTTCCAGCCTATGGTCTAGGTATCGAAAATCCTGACTAAGAGAGTAAAGAAGAGTTAGCAATGATGTGGTGTCTCGCTTGACGTTCCCAAAATAACATAAGGAAATCTATGATGCAAGCAAGTTAAAAGGTTGCAAGTAATATAAATAGAGATGTGTAGGTCGCAAGCTATAACAAAATGGATAAGTCCTCAGGATTAAGCCCATGAAAACAAGCAGAGCATATGGTTTCTCTAAGTTATACAAAGCTCACTATACCCTGAATGAACTAAGGAGTCTAAGACTAATAACATTTAGAAGAGATTTATGCTACCCTGTTAATAGAATGAGGTTGTAATTGTTATAGACAAAGGATGACGTTTGGGCCTTCGATTGAGTAATGATATGACGAAGAAAAGAAAGAGGTCTCATGAATTGGACAAGATTAAAATGCCCACGCAAGGTGAATCACATTGGGATGTTGTGAGATACGGTTATGAAAGCAGGATATTGCCATAGGTGGATCAATCTAATCATTTTAGATGTCCCCCGATAAACGTGAATCCTAGTGGTGATATTACATAAAAGGTTAAGTTATCACGGGTGGATTATGGATCTAAATTGAGGTGAATAAAAAAATGGATGGATAAAAGTTATAAATTACGAGAGGAGATTAGCCCGTCATTTCTAAGATGAACAGTAATGTGGAAGCATACGTATGGGATAACCAATGAAAGTAACTTGGGATTTGGTAACAGACCTCAGTAACGAGAAATCGAAGTACGATTTATGGTATAATATTACCTACGTAGATGCAGTAAAGTCATACAAATGGATAACCAGTTCTATAAAGTAAGATATAGCAATATTCGTAAGTTCGACAAAATGCCAAGCAAATAACTTCATGATTGGCTAAAAGCTAGAGGGAAAAGGAGAGGAGAGTCGCATAGGCACACTTACAAGGTCAGTATCGTAAAAGTTGCATGGTGGAAGGTAGCAACAATTACGAGATTTGAAGGAATTCGACAACAACTCATGGCATGGAAAAGAGGCCTAAAGGGGAAAATGCCATGTCCTTTGGAATTATTCACAGAACAACTCCCTAAATGGCAAGGAGAGTATAAAGGTATTCATAAGAGCTATAAGTTATGAAATTGATAAGAGCATCAGTCAACATTCGAGGATGAATGTTCCAAAGGGGGGGAATGATGTTACGCCCCACAATATTACAATGATGTTACGCCTTGCAGTACTACGTTACGATGATGTTACGTTTCGCAGTATTAAATTACGACAATGTTGCACCTGTAGTATTGTACGTTGAATTTGTCGTAAGGTAATTGACATCAGTCCAAGGAAACAATTATTTGGAGATTATAAAGATTATGTTATTTCAAGCAAGTGACGAGTAATTTCATAAAGGTGAGAGGGAAAGCAAGTCAAAGGAAATGAATTTTCGTTCAAATGGTCAATTTGGGATAAAATACGAGTCGAGCGATAATACCTGATAATTATATACTAGTACCATGCAAGGTACCATATGACCACGGTAGTATAATGTATAACGTATATTAAAAATAATTAGTATTTTTAGGTAATTTGAGATAATTCGTAATTATACGTGTAATTGGTTAATNCCCCCCCAAACGTTTCAAGCTTCCTAAGCTCCCTAGATGACTAATAATAAGAATGGGTAAGGTGTCACACCTTAAGGTGACACTAAGCTTTCAATGAGGGACCCGCCTAAACCAAAGATAACAATCTAACAAAATTAGAATTCATTCATTACCCCTCTTCTGAAGGAGTCCATAAAATTCCAGGAAATTATGTTTCAACTTAAATTGTCCAGCAAGATTCTTTTGCATAAAAAGCACGTTCAACCATTCTAAATGCAAATGCATATTATATAACCTATAAGTTGCGGCCAAGCTTTCAAATTAACGTGAGATTTTGTAATATAACCGGAGTACGGTGTAATCTTTCTCAAGAGAATCGACTCCAGGTATGTTAAGGCTATCACTTCTTTCTTTTGGCATGATCCGTACGATACAGAAAAAATGAGCAAATACACGATTTTCCTAAATTACTCTATTCATAGAAGTATTAGGGGTGTCTATATTCTTGATTCCCCATGTGAATTATTATCATCTTCTATTCATTGTTCCCAGAAAAATACGTATTTGATAATGTTTATCCGAAAGGCATATTGATTTTTATGGCATTCTGAGAAAATCTTATTAACTTATTTCTTATGCATTCCATGCATTTATACATGTACATTGACCCATCACTCAGACGGCATTATATATGCGTATATATGTTTGTATATATGTATATGGGATATGGAAAAGGTTATGGCGTTATATATGCACCACCACCTGATCAGCTGGTATACGTTGATGATTTGCCCACAGTGGCCGAGATGATATGATGGGAAGCCCTTAGAGGCCTGATGATGTTATGAAATATGTACCTATGCAAGACATGACATTCATACGCATATGCATGACATTATATGTATTTCATGATTTATAGAATTATCCAGACTTACAGGTTGAGTCAGTTACTCTATATTACCTCCATGTCTGTTATGTACTTATTTATGTGCCTTACATACTCGGTACATTATTCGTACTGATGTCCCTTTTGCCTGGGGACGCTGCGTTTCATGCCCGCAGGTATAATCAATCAGTTTGACGATCCCTCGTAGTAGACGAGATTGGTATTCAGCGAAGGATCGGTAAGACTCCACCTCATTCGGAGTGCAGCCGAGTCTATGAGTCATCGTGACAGAGTTTTGCTAAAGACTTATGGGTAAGCCGGTACCCTATCCCATTTGATGTCAAATAATCGTAGAGGCTTTGTATAAAGGGGTTCATTTTGTACAGTATGTCAGAGGCCTTGACGGCCCAAATGCATTCATGTTTTAAGAAAAATGATTTAGTGATACAGGTTTTGTTTTCACTTACAAATGTATATTACGAGTTGTGGCCATGTTGGCCCATGATAGTTACAAATAGAAAAAAAAGTTTGCAAAGTGGTTCACTCGGGCCAGTGCGGCCCCGGGTTCCAGCCACGCCTCCTCGGGTTTGGGGCATGACACCATTGAAGTGCATCTTTCAGAAGTCTATGCCCATTGGAAAGCTAGCCAAGTGGCAAATCCTGCTGAGCGAGATTGAAATTATCTACGTGACTCAAAAGGCAGTCAAGGGACAGGCATTGGCAGACCATCTCGCTGAGAATCCTGTGGACGGAGAATACGAACCCCTGAAAACGTATTTTCCTGATGAAGAGGTGTCATTCGTAGGAGAAGACATTGTAGAATCCTACGACGGTTGGAGGATGTTCTTTGATGGACAAGAAAACTTCAAAGGAGTTGGCATTGGAGCAGTCCTAGTATCACAAACTGGTCAGCACTATCCAGTATCCGCCAAACTCAGATTTCCTTAGACCAACAACATGGCTGAATATGAGGCATGCATCTTAGGACTCAACATGGCCATTGACATGAACGTCCAAGAGTTGTTGGTGACTGGTGAGTCAGACTTATTGGTACATCAGGTAGAAGGAGAATGGGAAACCAAGAATTCCAAGATACTACCCTATCTGTATCATGTTCAGGAGTTGAGAAAGAGTTTCACAAAGGTAGAATTCCGACATGTCCCCAGAATCCATAATGAGTTCGCCAATGCTTTGGCTACTTTGTCCTCAATGATCCAGCATCCGGACAAAAATTTCATTGACCCTATTCCAGTGAAGATCCACAGTCAGCCAACTTACTGTGCCCACGTCAAAGAAGAAGCGGACGGAAATCCTTGGTTCCATGATATCAAGGAATACTTGGCAAAAAGAGAATACCCGGAGATTGCAAATGCCACTCAGAAACGCACACTTCGGAAATTGTCTAACAATTTCTTTCACAACAGAGGAATTCTGTACAGGAGAACACCCGAGTTGGGATTATTAAGGTGTGTCGACGCAAAATAAGCATCAAAACTACTGGAAGAAATTCATGATGGGACCTGCGGTCAACATATGAATGGGTTTGTATTAGCAAAGTAGATACTCTGAGCTGGTTACTTCTGGATGACTATGGAAACAGACTACATCCAGTACGTCCGAAAATGCCACCGCTGTCAGATACACGGAGATATGATAAAGGTACATCCGAGTGAGCTTAATGCAACAAGTTCCCTGTGGTCGTTCGGCGCCTGGGGCATGGACGTCATTGGACCGATCAAGCATGCCGCCTCCAACGGACACAGGTTCATTCTGGTTTCCATTGATTACTTTACTAAATGGGTCGAAGCAGCCTCCTACAAAGCGGTTACCATGAAAGTTGTGGCTAATTTCGTCCTCGACCATATTGTTTTCCGGTTCGGAGTGCCAGAAGCAATCATCACCGATAATGGTTCCAATCTCAACAGTGACTTAATGTAAGCTATGTGTGAAACTTTCAAGATCAAACACAAGAAATCCATTGCCTATAGACCTCAAATGAATGGAGCCGTAGAGGCCGCCAACAAAAACATCAAGAAAATGCTAAGGAAGATGGTAGAAAGGCACAAGCAGTGGCACGAGAAGTTGTCATTCGCCTTATTGGGATATGACACCACTTTCCGCACATCAACCGGGGCAACTCCCTATATGTTGTTCTACGGTACAGAGGCTGTTATTCCTGCTGAAGTCGAAATTCCATCTCTGAGAATTATACAAGAAGCTGAGCTCAGCGACGCAGATTGGGTAAGGAACCGTTATGAGCAACTAACTCTCATAGATGGGAAAAGAATTAATGCAGTTTGTCATGGTCAACTATATCAAAACAGAATGACTAGAGCCTTCAACAAAAAAGTCATGCCGAGACGATTCACACCAGGGCAGCTGGTGCTAAAGAAAATCTTTCCATATCAAGACGAAGCCAAAGGGAAGTTCTCTCCCAACTGGCAGAGTCCTTACATGGTTCACAGAGTACTGACAGGAGGAGCACTCCTACTTGCAGAAATGGACGGAGAAATCTGGCCAAAACCAATCAATTTAGATGCAGTCAAACGCTACTATGTGTAACTCTTTATGATTTTGTCAACAATGTAAATTGAACTATGCCTGAACTGATTCCCGTTTAAGAGGGGATACGTAGGCAGCCCTATGGGTTCGGTCACAATTCAATAAAAATCTCATTTCTCCCCACAATTGGAAACTAGGGCAGAATTTTGAGGAGGACCCTCAAAATTCTGAAGCAAGTTCAGCTGATCGCCGCATGAGCAAAAAGTATTCACCCATCAAACTGGGGCAGAATTTTGAGGAGGATCCTCAAAATTCCGTAGAAGGAGAGGTTGCAATGTCTCGAACCATGTCACAGTCGTCGATTCATCTAAAATTATTTTAGACTATATGCTTATATTATACTTTACAAAATCATGCATATTTAATTTTTTAAACAGCTTGTTTAGCAGATACTACCTTAATGATATAGACAGTATCATCATGATCAAGCAAACGAGTCAAGTAAAGCCAGCGGGAATGCGAACTAACCTTTCCCCTTACTGAACTCACGATTTTTCTTTGGATACAGGCACAAAGATTGCAAAGGCCCCAAAAACATACTATCCGCCTGAAGGACATATATTGCTCAAAGACACGCTTCTCAAACTCGTCGCACATGTCGACATTCATTATCAACACAAACGATGCTTCAATTATCACAATACTCGCAACAATCACAGTGCCATAATTTATCACCAGCTAAGAATTCCTACTGGCATTTTATTTCTTGCATAAGGCTACCATTCTGCCTTACGAGGTTAAACGCTACCTTCATCTGCATTTGACTTCTTGCATAAGGCTACCTTTCTGCCTTCCGAGACTAAACACTGTCTCCATCTGCATTGCATAAGGCTACTATTCTGCCTTCCAACTGGCATAAGGCTACCATTCTGCCTTTCGAGACTAAACGCTGTCTCCATCTGTATTGCATAAGGCTACCATTCTGCCTTCGAGACTAAACGTTGTCTCCATCTGCATTTACATCTTGTATAAGGCTACCATTCTACCTTTCGAGACTAAATATTGTCTCCATCTGCATTTACATCTTGCATAAGGCTATCTTTCTGCCTTCCGAGGTTAAGCTCTACCTCCATTCGCATTTTGCATAAGGCTACCATTCTGCCTTCGAGACTAAACGTTGTCTCCATCTGCATTTACATCTTGCATAAGGCTATCTTTCTGCCTTCCGAGGTTAAGCTCTACCTCCATTCGCATTTTGCATAAGGCTACCATTCTGCCTTCCGAAACTAAGCTCTGTCTCCGTCTATATTTCGTTTAAGACTACCTTTCTTCCTTCTGAGGCTAAACGTTGCCTCCATTTACCTTTCAAAGCAACTACTGTCTCTATTATTATTTACTCCGCTTCCTTTCGGGCTGAGCTCTACCCCTTTAATTCGCAAGATTAAGCTCTGTCTTGTTAGCATCATACTATTGCATCTTCATGGGCTGAAATATCGCCAACCTATCCAAAGGTGTCATCGTTCGGAGGCACCATCTTCATGGCCGGAGAACATCATTTCATGGCATGCGAATCCTGCATCAAGCAATTAATGGCCCAGGACATCATGGTCTAAAGACGTCATCCTTAACCGTCCAAAAGACAACATTCATAGTCCAATGGGAATTTGCATCATGTTTAATTTACGCACAATATATGCTTGTTATTCATTTGTAGGTAATCCGTCTAGCAACAGCCATCCAGGCAAGAGCACTCTCGCTCCAGTTCCCCTAACAACTCCGTAAGCCATTTGTTCACCCTACCTCGCACCTTGCGTCTGTTCTTGCAAAACCTCATTGGTGCACTACACTGAAGACTCCTGAACTACATACGACCTGATTCCTATAAAGCCAGGGATAGGTAGACAGCTCAGAAACCAGGGTGCGGCCTCAGTCTTTCGAACCATCTCTACTCGGTGAAAATTGGCCATCATATCTTTACTCGACAACTCTTTCATTGTTCCTGGGTAAAGAGGGCGGTTGTTGATACCCAATTTTTCCTCAAAACTATTTTCAAACCTACATGTTACTTTTAAGATCACTTTTAATGTGAGTGGTATTTTTCCAGAATTTTTCGTATTTTTATCAACTCATTTTCTATTTATTTAAGTATTTTTGTAGTCAATAATTATTCGTACATTATGTTATAAGTAATTTCGAAAATGTTTCCCAGCTTAATATATCATTTGTAATCCTATTTAATTCTATCAAGATTTAATTATTTCACAAATTAACCAATTAGGCACTATTTAACTATAATTATACAAATTTTGGNACAAGTTTTGCAACTACGACCTAATTGCGCATTCATGCTATTTTAATTCGATAATTAATCATTTTTATACTTTTATATTAGCTTATTAGCTTATTACCTTAATTTTTTATTTATGCAGCATTAATTTTATTTTTATACAATTATTACTTATTCTTGTTAATTATTTATCTAATTTTAATCGGTATTTAGGAATTAGCCACATTTATTTAAATTCTAGCCTAATCTAACCCAACCCATCAGATTTTTAACAACCCAATTCCATACCCAGCCCAAATCAATTCCATACCCGGCCCAACCCCGAATCTATATGAGCCGTTGATCAAATTAGATCAACGGCCCAGATTCCACCTTCCATAATTAACTAAGACCTACCCCCCCTTCGACCTCTCATTTTCCCGGTCTCTCATTCTCTCTCTATTTCTCTCTGATTCTCTCTAGAACCTTCCCTTGCCTCTCTCCTCTGATGAAGCTTGTTCGTCTTCTCCGGCTAGTTCCCTCGCCGGAAACTATGGTCTCCCATCATCACCTGGTTACTACTTCACCCTACACCGGTCTAATGACACCCTAAGGCCCTCAGGTGAACCTAGAGCGGTTCAACTCCTACCCATGGTCCCTCAGGTGAACCTGGAGCGGTTCAACTCCTACCCATGGTCCCTCATGCCATCTTTCGGCCTCCTCCAGCCGTCTGAACAAGAGCCATGACTTTTCCGGCTAACGCCGGCGACATCTTTAAGGTTTTTCTTATTTCTCTGGGCTCTCTGAAACTCTAACTCCTGGTATTTTTATGATTGCTTTTAGATCTGTCTTAGATCTGTGTATATCATGAAGCTTTTTACATGTGTTTCTTCGAAAACCTTCCTATTCTAAGCGATCTTTCATCTCAAAATTAGGGTTTCATAACCCCTCTTTCAAAAAAATGATTTTGCTTCTGTTTTAATATCATTCTATGATTCAATGATTTACTCGGAGTTCTCTTTTCATTTTTGACTTACAATGCTGAAAACCCTAGGTTTTTTCCTAATTCTGGGTCTCTCTTTAACCGATATGTTTTTTTTAATGCATGAACTCTTATTTCTCATAAATGTTTAAGCTTTCTCTGATTTTACCATGTTTTTGCTTATTAGGGTTCCTGACTATTTTCTCTTTTCTTATATCATGTTCAATGTTACTGCTTTGTCTCTAAACCTGTGTGTTGTTGCTACTATAGTCACTAGGGTTTCAACTCTCTGATTCCCATTGTTCGTTTAAATGTGTGCTAGCCTCGAATCTTTGATTCTATGTTATGTTTTTGCTTGTCTATTATTTGCCTAACTGATTTTGTTCCTGTTCAAATCCCTAACTCTCTGCAACTTTACCTTGTTTGCACCCCTGATTCCTGGAGATTTGAAAAGCCTTACTGATTTCTTATGAGATGTTCTTACTGACTTCTGACTTTATTTTCTTACCTTGTTGCATAATTTATTAACTGTTAATTGATTACTATTTCCTTAAGTGATATCTTTTGAACCTAGTCTCAATTGTATACTCGAATTGGGGTGAAATTGTTTCCTTATATGTCACAGGCATAAGAACTTTCCTTAATTGCTATTTTACCTACTAGCCGTTTGAGTTTAACCCCTTCAGTTAAGGGATACCTAATTACATGTTGTACTTACACTGTTCTTATATTCCTCTAAGCTATATATGGTATGATCCTTATTTAATACTCACCGTGTGAATCCCTCCCTTGAATATAGGGATATTTGTACTAATTGGGTACTGATTGATATTCAGTCCCACAATCACTGGTTAATTCTGATTTTTTTCCTTATTTTTCATCAAGCTTTCAAACTATATATATACTCTATTCATTCATTACACAAACACACACAAACATAGACTAATATGTGCACTCTCTTTCATAACTCAACTTGCTCTCGCCCTATTCTCTTTTCTGTGCTACTTGTTACTATTCTAAGTTAGCCGGCTGCAAGCCAAGGCTGACTATTGTGTATCTCCTACTGCCTGTTTCTGTTACTTCTTTCTTCATCATACTGTAATGTCCTAGTTTATATTTTCCAGTCCTCAAAACAATATGTTTCCATTACTGTTATGATCCCTGAAGTTTCTCGTCTATGCTTTGCTGGTTCTTCTGTACCCCTATGCTTTACTGTGTCCCTAATCCCCTGAATCTTTAAGGATCCTTAACTGTATGCTATTTAGTACATGTTGTCCATCATGTAATCTATGTGTTCCCAACCCCTGCTATCCCTGTGTGAGAACTTGGATGCTGAACCTAACTTGGTTCTTTGTATGGTGCTGAATATGTTTGGTTTCTTCTCTGTTCTTCTAGGCTATCTTATTGAGATTACTTTCTCCTGGTTTTTACAAAACTGTTTCAAGTAATCTTTCTGAATTGTTTCCTACTTATCCTTTTCCAAAACTATTCAAAAACTTGTTTTAAAACTATTCTCTTGGATTCCTTTAAACTATGAGCACTTCCACTATACTCTTAGACAATAGGTTATGCCCCTTTTGTGTGAGCATTGCTTAGGGACCCTTGAGCTCCCTCTGAACTTTGACACACAAGAGTTGGCTCTTCCACACTGCACTTACTCCATCTTAGCTATGAAATCTGGGTATGAGCACTGCCTGGGACCCTCTGAGATCCTTAGGGAACTGTGACACACCTGGATTATGTGAAAGGCTGTAAAATACCACTTGGCATTGGGAGTTCTGGAGATTTGGGCCTATTGGTAGGCTCCCTATAGTATAACTTCTTAATTTTCTTATTTATGTAATTCATGCAACATTGGTCTGTAATAACTTATTGTAAACAAATATTGGGGATGGATAGTGGAAAAGGGGAAGGGTAGCTGCACATGATATAGATATCAAAGGGTAGAAATCATGCTTAGGTTTACATTTCTTATTTGCGCAATAGAAGCCATGTCTAGGACCAATGTGTGCAAAAATCATGCATTAGATACCATGTTCCTTAGGCACCATGCATATTTTCAGCATTCATGGCATACTGCTTCAGCATGTTATCTTGCTTCATGACTGTCACTTAGACATCCTGTGTTAGGACAAATACGTTAATGATTTGTTCGTTTCTTTAACCATGCTTCATATTACCGCGCCTTTAGAAATAATGTTTAGGATCTTGCATATGCATCATTCTGCCTCTTTATTGTGCATTTAGAAAATCATGTTTAGGAATTCTGCACATGCATCTCTACCTACGCATTAGATATCATGTTATAAGATCATATCCGCTTAGCTACACCTAGCCTAATTACTTATGTGTAATAAGTATAAACAAATCTCACCCAGTTCTTCTAAAGGAAAACTGATAATGCCCTTTTATGATTCTTGACACCTAAAACAGTATGTTTACTAATTCTACCTGAAAAATCTTCTGTAATAACTGGTACGCCTAGGAGAGACTTAGGTGCTAAATCTGTTAAAACTGGAAATCTACTCTTTTACACTTGCTTCCCGTCTATTAACAGGTTAAAATCAATAAGCAGAAACTGATAAAATGCCTTCTCTGGACTCATTAATAAAACTGCCTCATTATCGCATTCTCGCCTAGATATCATGCTTTAGAATTCTGAAGTTATTCAGCCTCTTTATTTGTGTTTGAGCCGTGCTAATTATGTGCATAATCTGCGGAGGAATACTTGAGCCTCATATCTGCTTCTATGTGCTTTCCCTTAATTGCAGTCCTACTTGTTTTGTCTGTCATTCTAGAACCTTTACCTTTAAACTTGAGGGTCAGCCTAGTACCTCCCTTTTTAGGATAGTAGTCCTAATCTCCTCCGAGACTGATAGGATGGGACGGGTAATATCACGCAATAGATTTCGTGACCAACACGCGCTTTAATTACCTTCACAGGGAGAGAAAGGGTAGAATATGGATATGATGACTGGTGCGCTAATACCACGTGTAGCCCCTCTTTGAGGAGTGTCTATCGGGTGTTACATTGATGTGATCCATATTTTTTTAAACCTAGGATGTCTTTTCTTCTCAACTGTCCATCAGTTCTTTCAAAAAAATTTAATAACTTCAATTTTTATTTGAAATCCCCTCTTATTTGAGCCTTTACTTGTTATTTGCTTATTGTACAAATTCACGAAAACTATTTGGCCGGAAACCACATTTGTGGATCTTGAGGGGTGCCTAACACCTTTCCCTTAGGATAACTTCAAGGCCTTACCCAATCTCTGGTGACGCAAACTAGTTTCATGAGTTAATTACTCTAGGTGCCCTAACACACCTTAAAATCATTAGGTGGCGACTCTTCTCCTTTTAATAACCCTTCCTTTAAAGGAGTTGTCCAAAAATGTCATAAATTCGATCTCCACTAAAGGGAAAAGGGGGCGCGACAACATGTAGTCACCTGATTGGTTGAAGAATTAGACCAAGTATAAAGGAGTATAATATTGCTTAATTGAGAATTTATGCTAGGAAGGCGTTCGGTTCAGTTGATTGTGGATTGTGGGGTGTTTGTCCCGGCTTTGAGGGTTGTTCTTGTGCATTATGAGAGGAATTGGGGTATTATGGACCCAGGTGAAGCTATTAGCCTAGTGCAGTGTGAGCGGAATCAGCTTGAGGGTTGTGAATGGATTCAATGTGGTTGTGGGCTCCATGTGAATCCGGTATGTTCATTTATGTATAATGCTCCTTAAGGAGGGGTGTTGGAACATTAGATGTTGTTCCATCTTCATCAAATTCAAGAATATTATGATCGTGCCGTGTGAGTTGTGAAACGGCTTGGTAATTTCTTATGTGTTGAGATTCCCTGTAGTGATGAGGTTATGTGAGCGGGATGGCTCTCGAGATTCAGATTATATATCGCACCTCAGTTGTGCTTGAGTTTGTAGCATATGGCGCTATCAGTCTCCCCAGAATGGTATTATGCACTTAGCGTGCTTGTGACTGACATTCAGTAATTTGTAATAGTGAGCAATTCAGCTCTGTGTATACTTTCTTATGTAAATTTTATGGTGGGATCGGGTGGCACACCGCCACGGGTATGTTATTTGGATGGGGTTGCACGCCGCAACAGTGTGATGTTGAGTAAAGCTTCTATAATTATTTTTCTTGTGTTTTACTCCCTATTTTTCTGAAGAAAAGTTCATATTAGTTGCGTGAGTTGAGTAGTCCTTCCCGATTTATTTTGTTATGTATCATGTTCGAGATGTTACCTATTGGCGCATTGTGGCATAATGTGTGATTGTTGGTTATGTCTGGGGTGATTGGTTAACTGGGCAGCTCATACTGGGCGAGACGAGACTATTGGATCAAAGATCAGTGCGATGGGATTTTTTGAAGTATGGTAGAGAACAAATACCAGTATTTGGTTCGTAATGAGACGATGATCTAAGTCAAGAGAAAGGATTTCAATGTTTGGTTAACTCTGAAGTTGGTTAGGAATTTCTGCACATCTTTTCCGTTGTGGTGTTATCGTCAGCAGTATAGCAAAATGTATGTATGTATCTTATACGATGCATTGAGAGCATCAAATTTGTAGAATTCTGGCTATTAATGTTCGTCATTATGGTTAGATGAAGGATAATGCGGTGTATGGTGCTGATTCAGCAAAGGTACGCAGTTGTGTTCTGGTGCCTCGTGTGGTAGTTGATTTGGTGTTCATATATTAGAAACAGGCCTGGCAGAGAATTTCCGGTGTTGGAACTGAGTTCGGAGCTTATTGTATGGATAAAGGAGGATATCTTCAGATTTGATCAGACTTATATGCTCCACTAGGTTGTGGCAGCACGGGCATGTGCACGAGGTGTTAAACAGTGATTTCAGATAACTCACGAGAAGTTCTTGGCACGTTCGAGGATGAAGGTCTGTTTAAGTGGGGGAGAATGGAACGACCCGACCGGTCGTTTTGAGCTCTAGCGCGTCGTTCAGCGGTTGGAAGTCATGAACAGCTTCATTTTAGGTATTATGACTTGTGCGTATGGTCGGAGTTGAAATTTGGGAAGTTCGGAGTCAAATCGGAAGGAAAATTCCGATTTCGGAAGCCTTAAGTTGAAGAAATTGATTAAGATTGGAATTTGGAGTAAACGACCTCAGAATCCAGCAGGTTTGTATGATGATTTCATTCTTGGGCGTATGTCCGGATCAGGTTTTGGATAACCCAGGAGCGTTTCGGCATATATTGTGGAAGTTAGCATTTTCGAAGGAATTTCCTAAGTTGGGCTTGAAGCGCATTTCAGTGATATTGATGTCTCTTTGGGATTCTGAGTCTGGGAATAGATTTGTATCATGATTCTGGAGTTGGGAGCGCGATCGGAAGTGAATTCGAACGTCCGTAGGTTATTTTGAAGCCATTTGGCTAAAGATAAAAAAGAATTGAAGGTTTTCGAGAAATCCGACCGGAAATGGAAATTTTGATATCGGGGTCGGAATGCGATTCCGGAAGTTGGAGCAGGTCCGTAATATCGAATATGACTTGTTTGCAAAATTTGAGGTCAATCGGATGTGATTTGACGGGTTTCGGCATCGAAGGTGGAAGTTTGAAATTTCAAGTTCATAAAGTTTGAATTTTGGTGCGATTCGTGATTTCGGCATTGTTTAAGGTGATTTGAAACCTCAAGCAAGTCCGTGGGATGTTATGGGACTGAGTCGTGTGATTGGACGGGGTCCCGGGGCCCTCAGGTGTGTTTCGGGGTGGTTTCGGGTCATTTTTGAGTGATTTGTTGTTGCTGTCTTCTGGTGTCCCTGTTGTGCATTGCGATCGCGGACCCTAGATGCGATCGCGAAGAAGAAATTGAGGGGCAAGGTTTTTGGCCTATGCGATCGCGGAAGTCAGTGTCCGATCGCGAAGAAGGCCTGGGGCTGGCTGTGCGATCGCGGGCAAAGTTGTGCGATCGCGGAGAAGAATTTGGAGGGAGCTGGAAAATGGCATGTGCGATCGCGGGCAGGGTTGTGCGATCGCGGAGAAGGAATCTGGGCAGCATAGTTGGCCTATGCGATCGCATAGGTTTTTTTTTCTGGGCAGTGTGTTATATTAACGGGATTTTAGCCATTTCATGAATTCTTTTACTTGGTTAAGGCGATTTTGGAGGATTTCAAAGGGTGATTTCATCAAGCATCAAGAGGTAAGTGATTCCTTATCATTTCCAAGTTAAGTTCAAGGTTTATTCATGGAATTAGACATGAAAATTGTGGGAAAATTGGGATTTTTGAAGAAAACGTAGAATATTTGGTAATTTGGATTTTAGCCACGAATTGAGCATGAATATTTGAGTAAATTGTATATTTGAACTAGTAAAATTATGGATAGAGCTTATCTACGAGAAATTTTGGAATCCGGGCACGTGGGCCCGAGGGAATTTTGGTCAATTCATTGAGCGGAGTTGGGAAATTATATAATTTGAATTTGTTACGAATATTAGAGTATATTTTCATTGCTTTGCCCGTTATTCGGATAGTTTTGAGCGTTGTGCATCAATTGGAGTCGTCAGAAGGGCTTGGAAGCCGGTTATGGAATTTCAGAGTGAGGTAAGTCTCCTTTCTAACTTTGTGAGGGGGAATTGGCCCCATAGGTGAACTAAATGAATATATGCTATTGTTTGTGGGGGATACGTACGCACGAGGTGATGGGAGTCTGTGCGTAGCTACTGTTATTCCATGTCCGGGTAGCCTAGGACCCACATCATGCCTTGCGTTCTTTCTAGAAATTAATTATATGCTTTATGAATTTATGTTATATAAAACTTCGGTTTTCCCTGAGATCACAGAAATTGGTAATTTCAAAGAATTGTTTATTGAAAGTAATTTAAGAAAAATGTTGTATGTGCATGTGACCGATTCGCAATTTACATTCCGTGAGCGGGGTGTTATTTTCCCCACTCTCATGTGAGTGGGTCGTACGCCACAGAGACATTGAAAGTTGCACTTATGGTTCGGGTCGTTCGACCCTCGGCAGTGCACAGTTTACTTTTATTGTTGGTTCGGGTCGAATGACCATCAGCATTTTCTACGCATATATATACATATGATATACCACTTGTGACGAATTGTTAAATTATCTTAAGGACGTAAATTGTTAAATGATTTCATGGATAATGACTTGACAGATATTTGGGGGTAAATGAAGTAGAAATTATTTATTTACTTCCAGTGTTTCTTGAATTGCAGTTACTTTTAAAGTTTATTGATTTATTACCCTCGTGTGCCTTTTGTTGCTGCATATATTGTTAAATTGCATTGTTGGACCCTAGTGAGTGTAAAGTCGACCTCTCATCACTACCTCTCTAAGGTTAGGCGGTATACTTACTTAGTACACATTATTTTCGTACTCATGCTACACTTGTTGTGCATTTTGTTGCACAGGTACTTTCATAGCGATGAGGCTGGTTTGGAGACTTAGGCGAGCTGCATCATCCGGAGGCGATCCGCAGCCGGCAGAGTCTTCCTATATGTATTGTACTTATTTTATTCTAAAGCCCTTGTCCAACTTGTATTTCGGACAAGCTTTGTAGTATTTTGTAAAAAGTCTTAGAAATTGCTCATGTACTTGTGACACCGGGTTCTGGGATGCATTTGGGATGTATTTTATTAAAGTGGAAAATAGACTACTGTTTTTACATAAATGGATTTCATCTAGTTAGTATGTATTAAAGTGAAAGGTAACGATTTTGAAAATATTAAGACATGAATTTATTTTAAACTAACTAAGGTTTGGCTTTCCTGACAGTGGTGTCTGGCGCCATCACGACCTTATGAATTTTGGGTCGTGACACGTGTATTACCTCTAGTTCGTTCATCTCGATCCTTTCTGGATCTACATGAGGATGAGCCCGCATGTTTGTGTCACTACTCAGAATCCTAATCCAGGTCGTGATGGCGCCCAACGACAGGGTTAGGCAAGCCAACGTAAATTTCACTAAGTTCTTCTCTTTACTTGATTCAATTATTCACCCATTTACCGAATTTAACAAGTTAAATCGTTATATCGAAAGATAATAAATCAGTGGTAGATAGAGTAGCTATAAAGAAGCGTGAGACAAAATACAAGCACGTATATATACAGTTCCAAATCCCAAAACAACTACTATGTGTGTGCCAGGAACTAGTGTCACGAGTGTCATGGGCATACTAACTGAATATACAAAGGATAATAATATATACAATCCCGTTGTCTGCATGAATAGACGGGAAACAAAAGTAAATGAAACTCCATGGTGCTGCTGGGGATCACCAGAGGAAGCAGCTCACCATGAAGTCAAGTCAGCTACGTTCACTATCTAGATCCGGTCTAATAACCAGATGCACTAGCCTCAGAACCTGTACAGTTAAGTACAGAAGTGCAGCATGAGTACATATTAAATAAATATGCACCCAGTGAGTATCCCGTCTAATCTCGAAGAAGTAGTGATGAGAAGTCGACTTGACACTCACTAAGGTCCAACAGTATGATATAACAATAATAAAATAAAAGCAGTAGACATGTAAGAGAGTGAGTAGCAATTATGTATAAAGCACATAAATCCAAGAAAAATACTGGAACAATAACAATGGCCACTTTCTTTCCCCAAAATATCTAATACAAGTCAATATCCATGAAACAATGCCAAATACTCATGCGCGCACAGGAATAAGACAATCGGCCGGAGTCATAAGGAAAAATATCTATGCACTGCCGAGGATTGAACGCCCTGTCCCAAAAGTGCATGCTTACCATAGTCATGTCTGCGCACTGCCGAGGATCGAACGACCCGAACCATAAGTGCGTCTTTCAATGTAACCATATCATAACATAGTACAACTTTGTTCATTCACTGCCGAGAATCGAACGGCCCGTACCAAAAGTGCATTCTCAATTATATCATCTTTGTGCACTGCCGAGTATTGATCGGCACATCCCAGAAGTAATAAAAACTGTTATAAGGTCTTACTGCATTTTCATGATCATAGCATCTAGAAATCATGTCTTCTAGGTATTCCTATGTGCATCATATATCCTGCCTGTAGGATTTTTATTTGCCAANATGGTCAAAACGTTTCTGCAAATGTATCATCACTTATGTCTTTTAAAACAGAGTCAAAGTAAGCATGTTCACCTTTAGGCAAATATACGACGCCTAGGCAAACTTTAGGCCTAATGCGTAATTAAAATCAGATCAACTATGTTGGGTTAATCTGCCTCTTTTGGAATTTCCCAAACTCTGATTCTGCTTTCTTGGAATCCACTCTATTTTTACTAAACTCCTATGCTGCTTTTAAAACAATTTTGAAATTGTGCGCTTTCTTACTTCTCATTACTGACTTCAGGATTTCTGATTCCTATCCTATCTTCAAACTGTTAAGTTTTTTTCAGAGTTACTTCATTATATAAAGTTGTTCTATTTCTGAATACTTGCTAAACCATTTTCTAAAAACGATGTGATAAAGTCCTATGAACTACTGGATTTTTATACTCACTTTTTGGATTATTGAATTTCAAATAAACGCACTCCTGCTCAATTTACTGATTTTTCTAAAAGTTATTCTTCACTTTTGTTTGAAAGCTTTAAACTGCTACGCACTCTTAATTCTTACTGATGTCTCTAAACTATTGCATTTATGAAAAACAATCATCCTTTTGAATTGCTCAGTCTTAACTGAACCCTTTGCTTTTCACTACTAAGTTTTTTTTTTTTAAAATATCCTTTTACTAAACTATTGAAACCTACTGATTTTCAACTCAATAATGCTTATTTTCAAACCTTCCTTTGAGACATTAATTGTTTTTGAGACGTGCCACTAACGTGCTTAATTGCGGAGGGACCTATGAGCCTATTACTTGCCCTATGTGATCCCACTACATGTGTTCTACTTGTTTTGCACTGTCGCCTAGTATTTTATCCTTTACACCTGAGTCAGCCTAGTCCCCGCCTTTGGTAGGTTAGTAGTCCTAATAACCCTCCAGGACTTATAGGATGGGACGGGTAACAGCACGCAATAAGCATTCGTAACCAACACACGTGTTTTAAATAACCTTTACGGGGTGGGAAGGGTAGAATACGAATATGATGACCGGTGCGCTAATACCACGTGTAGCCGCCTCCCCGAGGTGTGACATACCGGGTATTGCATTGAAGTGATCCGTATTACTTTAAACCTAGGACACTTCTTTTCAAATGTTTATGTTATTCAAAACCTTTAAATATTTTCATACTTGTTTTAAATCCCCTCATACGTGAGCCTTATTTGTTACTTGCTTGTCATCCAAATTCACAAAGCTTATTGGCTGGGACCCACAGTTGTGGATCCTGAGGGGTGCCTAACACCTTCCCCTTGGGATAATATCAAGCCCTTACCCGTTCTCTGGTAATGCAAACTAGTCTATGAGTTATCAACTCTACGTTCCCTAACGCACCGTTAAATTGTTAGGTGGCGACACTTCCTTTTCCTTTAAAGGAGTTGTCCATAATGTCTTAACCCGATCTCTCCGTACCTAACCCGTGCGATAGAAGAAGGGAGAGCGACAGACCCGACCATTCATTTTTCATTCTAGAACCTCGTGCCCCTAAATGAGAATTCCCGTGGTTGCTTTTACTGATTTATAACTTGGGGGGACGGGTGGTTCGTGGTTTGGAGGAGTTTTGAGTGGTATAGGAACACTTAGTTTCTTAAGGTTGGCCTTAAAGGCCAAGTTTTACTTCGGTCAACATTTTTAGTAAACGACCTCGTAATCGAGATTTGAAGGTTCCGGTAGGTTTGTATGATTATTTTGGACTTGGGCATATGTTCGGAACGAGTTTTGGATGACGTGGGAGCGTTTCGTCGCCAAATAGTGAAATATGATTCCTTAAATTCAAAAATTGAGGTTTGGAACGTGATTTTGTGTTATCGAGGTCCGAATGGAATTTCGAGATCGGGAATAGTTCTGTTATGTCATTTATGACTTGCTCGCAAAATTTGGTGTCATTCTGAGTAGTATAGGTAGGTTCGGCGTGCTGAAAGCGGATTCTAGAACTTGAAGTTCAAAGTTTAATTCAATTTTTTTTTGGGGGCGAAATCTTAGTTTCATTGTTGTTTATCGCGTTTCGAGAATTTGAGCGAGTCTGTATCATGAATACAGACATGTCAGCGCTTTTGGACGGGGTCTCGGGGGCCTCGGGTGAGTTTCGGACCCCTCGTAGCCAAATACTAAAAACCAGAAATTTCCCAGTCTAGTTACCTTCTTCGCGTTCGCGAGTACGGCCGCGTTCGCGAAGAAGGAGTTTGGCAGGGGTTGCGGATGCTCTAAGCGTTCGCGAAGCCTACCCCGTATTCGCGGGTGTACGGACACATTCGTGAAGAAGGATTTGGGTAGGGGTAGCGGATGCTCTACACGTTCGCGAAGCCTACCCCATATTCGCGAAGGGTTTAGGCCTCTGACCATCGCGTTCGCGTAATGGTCGTCGCGTTCGCACAGGTGTAGGCAATTGGCCCAACCAGTTTGTTGTTCGCGTTCGCATAGGTCTAGCCCGGCTAACCTTCGCGATCGCGGGCCCCTTTCCGCGTTCGCATTGAAGGGCCTGGGTCTTTGGCCTTCGCGAACGAGTGCCCCTGTCGCGTTCGCGATGAAGGGGGCAGCTTGGCAGTGACTTAAAAACGAGACTTAGCCTCTTTTTGAGCCATTTTCTTCACTTTGGACGATTTTTGAGAGCTTGCAAGAAGAGATTCTACCTAGCAGTTGTAAGGTAAGTAATTCCTACTATAAATTAAGTTTAATACTTGAATTCTTAGGTAGATTAACACATTAAATTATTAGAAATCATGGGTTTAGAGTGAAACCTAGGTTTTTGATAAAAATGAGGAATTACCTAGGAATTAGTTATGAAATCATGCAAAATCTATATATTATTGATACGCTCAATTTACACCTTAAAAGAATGTAAGCGATCGTTGTCAAATATAGTAAC
>ML265125.1:0-55661 GCA_005239495.1 Nicotiana undulata | reverse complement strand
ACTCGATCAAATACAGTATCGAGTGCCAGTCGTGCCTCCCCTAGTTTGGGGGCGTGACAATGAGGGTATGAGACGATTTGTGGGATTGAGACAGCTTGGTCTCGTGATTCAAAGCCACTCGGGATGAGTGAGGATTTAGTTTGTTATGTGTTAAATGGAGTTACTATTATTTCTGAGCCAATTAAGGATAATTAGAAGAAGTTAGGTTGGTTAACCATGGTTGAACTGGCATGATGGTGGTAGTGATCAGTACCTCCAGCGTGACTAGATTATGCACGTGATTTGTGACGGTATGTGCGAGGCTTGGCGTCTGCCGTAATTGATTTTTATTGGAAGTATCCAAGTATTATGGCATGTTGTGTGTAGGTAGACCCCGGAATGATTATGGTGGAAGAGACTATTGCTTGAGGATTTGCATGTTTTGTGACTATGGGGATTCACTTGTGTGTTGTGATGGTCCTCTTGAATTGAGGTAAGTAAAAGGTTTCGATATGATAAAGTGTTCACCCTATTAGTGGTTCTGGAGTTATGATGGAATTCTTGCGCTATTTAATATTGGCATGTTAGGTGCAGTAAGCATTATGGAACTGGAAGTAAGGATCAAGGTTGCGGTTCAGTGTTGACAAGGATGTCATGAGCTCGGATGAGCAAGAAAAAGGGATTTGAATGGTTAAAGTAAGCTATTGTTGTCTTCAGCGTCACCTGAGATCGGTGTTTGGGGAAAGAGGCTTTGCATCCTGGTTATGGATTCTTGATTTGCTTTACATCGTTAATGTAATAGGTGTCATGGATGTGCAGACTTGCTACCTTGTGTGGAAGGTCATGGGAGTGTGACCACGGGAAGATTGTATAAGTGTGGCGTTTAGTCACTTAATTGATTGAAGATTTAGACCAAGTATAAAGAATGTGGTAATATCTCTTATTAAGGAATCTATGCCTGGAGGGCGCGTGGTTCATTCGGTTGCGGAATGCGGGGGTTTGCTCCGGCTATGATGGTTGTTCTTGCGTTTTATGAGAAAAAGTGGGTTATTATGGACCCAGGTAAGGCTATTAGCCTAGTTCAGTGCGAGCGGAATCATCTTGAGGGTTGTGAATGGATTTAAATATGATTATGGGATCCATGTGAGTCATATGTGTTTGTTTTAGTGTGGCGCTTCCTTCGGAGGGATATTAGAACATCAGATGCTTCTCCATCTTCGTTCATTTCAGGTAATATTTTGTTGTGTCGTGTGAGTTGTGAAGGCGGATTTATAATTTCCTATGTGTTGAAGTTCCGCGTAGTAATGATGATGTATGAGCAGGACAACTCTTGAGATTCAGAGTATATATATATATATATATATATATATCGCACCTCAGTTTTCCTTGAGTTTTGTAGCGTATGGCTCTATCAGTCTCCCCAGGATGGTATTATGCACTTAGCATGTTTGTGACCGATATTAAATATATTCTGGTAATGATCAATTTAGCTCGGTGTGTATCTCCTTATGCGAATTTTATGTGTGGATCGAGTGGCACGGGTACGTTTTTAGGATCAGGTTGCACGTCGCAATAGTGTGATGTTGAGTAAGGTTCCCTATATTTATTTTCTGGGGTTTTTCTTCCTATTTTATGAGGAAGGTCCTTATTAGTTGCGTGAGTTGAGTAGTCCCTTCCTGAGTCATTTCTTTATGTATCATGTTCGAGTTGTGGCCTATTGGTACATTGTGGCATAATGTGAGACTGTTTGTCATATGTGGGGTGATTTGTTGCCTGAGCAGTTCATATTGGGTGAGACGAGATTATTGGATCAGGGACCAGTGCGATAAGATTATGTGAAGTATATTAGAGAAAAAATACCATTATTTGGTTCGTAATGAGGTGATGATTCTAGTCAGAGGAGAGATTCAATGTTATGTTAACTTTGCAGTTGGTTATGAATTTCTACTCATCTCCTTCGTTGTGGTGGTATCTTAAGCGCTATAGCAGGACTTATACGTATGTCATGAGGTGCATTGGGAGCATCAGATTCGTGGAATTTTGGTTATTAAGATCAGGGAATGTCATTATGAATAGATGAGGAATTATGCGACCTATGGTGCTAATTCAGAAAAGTCAAGCCATTATGTTCCGGTACTTCGTGTAGTGATTAGTTTGGTGTTCATATATTGGAAGCAGGCCTGGCAGAGGATTTCGGGTGTTGGAACTGGGTTCAGAGCTTATTTTATGGATAAAAGAGGATATCTTCAGATTTGTTCGAGCAAATGTACTCAACTGGGTTGTGGTAGCACGGGCAGGTGCACGAGGTGTTAAACAGTTATTTCAGACAACTCAGGAGCAGTTCTTAGCACGTTTGAGGATGAATGTATGTTTAAGTGGGAGAGAATGTAACGACCTGACCGGTCGTTTTGAGATCTAATGCGCCGTTTGGCAGTTGGAGGCCATGTGCAGCTTCCTTTCAGGTATTATGACTTGTAGGTGTGGTCGGAATTGAATTTCTGGAAGTTCAGAGTCAAATTGGAAGGAAACTTTTCATTCAGAAGCCTTAAGTTGGTAGAATTGACTAAGATGGGATTTTTGAGTAAACGACCTCAAAATCAGGATTTGAAGGTTCCAACAGGTTCGTATGACGATTTCGGATTTGGGTGTACCTTTGGATCGGGTTACGGATGACCCGGGAGCATTTCGACGCATATTGTGGAAGTCAGTATTTTAGGAGAAATTTCATAAGTCTGGGTTGAAGTGCATTTCAGTGTTATTGATGTCCGTTTGGGATTCCGAGTTTGGGAATAGCTTCGTATGGTGATTCTGGTGTTAAGAGCGCGATCATAAGTGAATTCGGAGTTTCGTCGGTCATTTTGGAGTCATTTGGCTAAAGTTAGAAATTTGAAGGTTTTATAGGAGTTCGACCGAAAGTGAAAATTTTGATATCGGGGTCGGATCCTAATTCCAGAAGTTGGAATAGGTCCGTAATGTCGAATCTGAGTTTTGTGCAAAATGATATGACCATTCTACTAGAGGCTGTCTGACAAGAGTTTGGAATTGCTTTTCGAGATGTTTTGTTTTTCGCGAACCCGAGGGTACGCCCACGAACGCGAAGAAGACTTGCATGGCAGTGTATAAGTTGAAAAAAATGGGTTAGTCTCATTTCATCTCATTTCCTCCATGGGAGACGACCTAGGGGCGATTTTGGAGCTCCATTATCATCATCTATGTCAAGGTAAGTGATCCCCACCTATATATATATATATATATATATATATATATATATATATATATATATATATTTTAAACATGGGAATTCATGGAAATTTTGTGAAAACTTGAGGTTTTGGTAGAAAGACCTAGAATTTGTATTTTTTGATTTTGACCACGAATTTGGACATGAAATTGAAAGAGAATTATATATTTGAATTCGTAAAGTTATGGGTAATAATTATCTTCGAAAAATTTCGGAATCCGGGCACGTGGGCCCGAGGGCAATTTTGTCAACTTTCTGAGCGGAGTTAGGAATTTATATAAATAGAATTGTTATAAGTATTAGAGTATATTTTCATTGGTTTGCCCGTTATTTGGATAGTTTTTGGGCGTGGTGTATCAATTTGAGTAGTCAGAAGGGCTTGGAGGCCGATTATAAATCTTCGGAGCGATGTAAGTCTCCTTTATAACCTTGTAAGAGGGAATTATCCCCATAGGTGAAATAATAAAATATGTGCTACTTTTGTGGGGGCTACGTACGCACGAGGTGACAGCAGTCACCTCGTAGCAACTACTATGCTTATGTCCGGGTAGTCTAGGACCCAAAAGCATGTTTTAATTGTCGTATTTGTAACTTTACTGATGAAATTAAAATGTTTAAACCCTATCGAACTTGGTAAATGATTTTCTAGAAAAAGATTTAAATACTATCTTCGCGACCATTAAAAGATAAATTATCACTTTCCTTGGGTAATTGTTTTCCTGATAAAGCATGAATTTACTGTCTGAATGTGTGTATCTATGAGTACCTGAGTCGCATGTATGATTCGCGAGCAGGGTAACTCTATTATTTATATATGACCGCGACACATGATCGATTCGCGAGCGGGGTAATAGATGCATTATTGGTTCGAGTCGTTCGACCCTTCGACAGTGCACAATTTACATTTATCGTTGGATAGGGCCGTTCGACCCTTGGCATTACTTGCATATGATATTTGATGAGTATTTTCTGTGATTTTTAATTGTTTACTGGCCTTGAAGTATAAGTTGTCATTTGAAATGACTAAGATTTTAAAATTGTAAATGTGGAAGAAGGTTTTATTTCCTATCACTACTTGTTAATTACCTATGTTATCCATGCTTAGTGTCACCCTTGATTTTATTAAATTGACCTCTAGAAAGTGTCGTATTTGGCCTCTCTTCACTACCTCTTCGAGGTTAGGCGGGATACTTATTTAGTACACGTTGTTTTCGTACTCATGCTACACTTGCTGTGCATTTTGTTGCACAGGTACATGCATATCTAGTGGCCCCGCTCGACGGAGTGGTGTGGCTGATATGGGGACTTAGGTGAGCTGCTCCTCTCGAGACGACCCGCAGTCGGCAGAGTCTCCCTCGGATGTATTGTATCATATTTTTATTTTCTTGTCCAGTTTGTACTCCGAACAAATATTGTATTACATGTATACTTCCTAGAAATTGCTCATGCACTTGTGACACCGGGTTCTAGGATTACTTTGGGATGTATTTGTCAATTGAATTGTTAAAACATCGTTGTTTACTCAGTAACTTTATTTGATTGTTATATAATGAAATATAAAGTAACGATTTTCAAAATACGATAATAGGGATTTAATTAATTATTGAGTGTTGGCTCGCCTGACAGTGGTGTCCGCCGCCATCACGACCTTAATGGATTTTTGGTCGTGACACTCATTGTCTTTCTAGTCAAAGCATCAGCCACAATAATGGTCTTCCCGGGATGATACAAAATGGTAATATCATAGTCCTTTAGAAGCTCCAACCATCTTCGTTGCCTCAAATTTGTATCCTTTTGTTTAAACAAATGTTGGGGACTCTGATGATCCGTAAATACCTCACAAACACATCGTAGAGATAGTGTCTCCAAATCTTCAATGCATGAACTATGGCTACCAACTCCAAATCATGAACAAGGTAATTCTTCTCATTGGGTTTCAACTGGCGCAAAGCATAAGCAATCACCCTACCCTCCAACATCAAGACACACCCAATACAATTTGGGTAGCAACACAATATACTATATAAGAACTCGGTGTTGAAGGCAAAAATAGAATTGTAGTTGTGGTCATGGAAGTCTTGAGTTTTTGAAAGCTCTCCTCACACTCTTCTAACCACCTGAATGGAGCAACCTTCTACTCATTTTGGTCAAAGGTGCAACAATGGATGAGAAACCCTCCACAAAGTGACGATAATAACCGGCCAAGCATAGAAAACTCTACATCTCCGTAGCTTAAGATGATTAGGGGCAACTCGGAACCGCCTTTATCTTCTTTGGATCCACCTTAATTCCCTCACTAGACACCAAATGACCTAAGAAAGCCACCAAACTGAGCCAAAACTCATTCTTGCAGAAATTGGCATAAAGCTTCTCCTCCCTCAACCTCTGTAGTACAATCCTCAAATGTCGGGCATACTCCTATTAGATACGGGTGTAAACTAGGAAATCATCAATAAATACTATGACAAACGAATCAAGATATGGATGAAATACACTGTTCATCAGATGCATAAATGTTGATGGGGCATTGGTCAACCCATAATACATCACAAGAAACTCAAAGTGACCATAGCAGGTCCTGAATGATGTCTTCAAAATATCCGAGTCCCGAATCTTCAACTGGTGGTACCAGACCTCAAATTAGTCTTAAAGAATACCCTAACTCCTTGAAGTTGGTCAAATAAATCATCAATGAGCGGCAAATGATACTTTTTATTGATTGTAACTTTGTTCAACTGCCTATAATCGATGCACATCGGCATAATACCATCCTTCTTCTTCATAAACAGAACTGGTGCACCCCAAGGTAACACACTAGGCCATATAAATCCCTTATCATGATATTCCTGAAGTCGCTCTTTCAATTCCTTCAATTCTACGGATGTCATACCATACGGAGGAATAGAAATGGCCTGATTGACCAACACCAAGTCAATAAAAAAATCAATATCCCTATCGGGTGGAATACCCGACAGGTTTGTTGGAAAAACATTCAGAAAGTCTCTCACTACTCAAACATAATCAATAGTAGGAGTATCATCACCGACATATCTCACAAAGGCCAAATATGACAAACACCCCTTCCCAACCATCTATTTGGCCTTCAAATATGAAATCACTCTGTTGGGAACATCAAAAACCAACCATACTAAGTAATATGAGATCAACTCATCTCCAATCCTCCAGTAGTCACCATACACGACCGATACACATTGTCCACGATAATAGTATCACCCACAAGCATAGATACATGAACAGGTGAAACTATGGACTCACGCTACATATCCAAATAATGAGTAAAGTAGGATGATACATAAGAATAAGTAGAACCAAGGTCAAATAATGTGGAAGCATCTTTGTGGCACACTAAAACGATACATGTGATCACTACATCTGAAGCAACAACCTCTAGTCTAGCAAGAATAGAATAGAATTGAGCCTGACCATCACCTGATCGGCCTCCCCCTATAGGGAGACCTCTAGTTGCTTGAGCCCTACCGTACTGGAGCGAATGTCATATCCTGACTCCTCTGCTTAACCGGACCTCCCACGCGATAGGGACACTGTCTCCATACATGCCCAAACCCCCTACGCTCGAAGCAACTTCTCTTTTGTTGCAGGGACTAAATAGTGCCTCGAGAACTAGAATAACTGCTAGAAGGACCTGGCGCAAATGAACCCTAAACCTATGAAGTACGGTATGAACTCTAAGGTGGGAGAGCACTGCGAGATAACAAACGCGGATGAGCACTATATGGACCATGGCTAGCTGATGCACCATGATGAACCTAACGAGCCATCTGAACGGGCCTATAAGGACATCCCTTACTGTGGTAGGACTACCCCCATAAAGAACATCGTTGAAACAACCTGAACCACAAGGCTTCTTGGCCTCCCTCTCTTCTTACTTCTGACTATAGCCAGACTCTAGCCGCCTAGAAATATAAACAACCTCGTCGAACATAGCACCTTATACATTCTTTAATTTCATAACAAAGCGCAAACCATAGTTGAGGCCATCAATGAACCTCCTAATCCTCTCCCTCTCTATGGGAACTAACCAGATCGTGTAAGGAGACAACTCTAAAAACTTCATCTCATACTGGGTCACATACATACCCTCTTGTCATAGCTTATCAAACCGCCTACTGTCACGACCCCAACTAAATTCAGGCTGTGATGGCGCCTATCATGAAACTAGGCTAGCCATACTATTGAGAACAAGAGATAAAGCTTACCGTTTAAATCATATGTAAAAAATATCTCATTTAAGATTTTAGTTTAAGAACATGTTTAACAACAATAATAAAAGAAAGGATCCAGCCTAAACACGGCCCCAACACCCTGAGTCAACTATCATGAGCATCTAAAGAAGTAAATACACTGTATGATAACATGCCTTTACTAATACAAGTCTAGAAAATACGAGAAAACTATGAACTAGGAAAGGAAAGAAGGCAAGCTGTGAACGCCGAGCAGCTACCTCTACCTCGATCAAGCTCCAAGTAAGAGAGAAGTTAGCTAGCGCTCTGACTGGGTACCTGGATCTGCACACAAGGTGCATGGAGTAACGCGAGTATGCCAACTCAGTAAGTAACAACCGTAACTAAATACTTGAGTGAAGTGACGCGCCTTTAAAACTCATAATTTCTCAAAAATAAGTGCCAGTAAAGGTAAATAAATCAAATCAAAGTCTGTATTTTCCAAATACTTTACAAATTCCCGTTTTTACGTTTAGACTTGCATAAAATAGTAATTCAACATTTATCAAAGAGACTAAGTGTAAAGTAAAGTGAGAAACAATGATCTCATAAATAATAGCCTCTCGGGCTCAGTATCCCTCATAAATAAGGTCTCTTATTCACTCGTGAATCTACTAACACAAATCAACGCTCACACTCAGCACTCTCACTCAACAGGTACCATGAACACACATAATCGTTGCGGCATGCATCCCGATCCACACAACATACGCTGCGGCATGCAGCCCGATCCAAATAATAGTCTACTGCGCTCACTGGGGTGTACAAACTCCGGAGGGGCTCCTACAACCCAAGCATTATATTGTTGCGACGTGCAGCCCGATCCAATATATATATCGTTGCAGCGTGCAGCCCGATCCATATAGTATCTGCGGCGGCGTGCAACCCGATCCATAAATATCCTTACATACTCGGCTCTCGGCCTCACTCAGTCATCCTATAACGACCCGACCAGTTGTTTCGGGAATTTAAGCTCTGTTCGGTGGTGTAAGGGCATAAACAGATTCACATGTGTATATCGACCTGCGTACGTGGTTGGATTCAGTTACTGGATAATCCGGGATCGAATTGAAAGAATATTTTTAGTTTTGGAGGCTTAAGTGATGGGAGTTGACTGGAGGTTTGACTTTTGTGTAAACGGCCTCGGAATGAGCTTTGGTTAATGTCAACAACTTCATATGATGATTTTGGACTTAGGCGCGTGTCCGAAATTAGTTTTGGAAGTCTGTAGAGTGATTTGAGGTAATTTGGCTGAAGTTAGAATTTCAGCAATTTCAGCCGATAGGTGAAATTTTGATATCGGGCTCGGAATGGAATTCCGGGAATGGCTGTAGGTCTGTTGTGCTATTTTTGACTCGTTTGTAAAATTTCACGCATTCTTGGTTGGATTGATAGGTTTCGACGCGAGTTTTGATATTTGAAGTTTTAAAACTTCATAGGTTCGATTTTTGGTTTGATTCGTTGTTTTAGTGTTGTTTTATTAGTATTAAAACCTCGAGTGAGTCCGTGTTAGGTTATATGACTTGTGTGTGTGGTTGGACGGGGTCCCGGGGCCCTCGGATGTGTTTCGGATGGGCTCTGGGTCAGTTCTCCCCTATTTTGCACTGCTGTTCTGCTATCTGGTATTTTCTTCTATTCGATCGCATATGCACATCCGCGATCGCATAGAGTAATGTTGGCCACCCCAGTTTTATTTATTGCGATCGCACAGGCAGGTTCGCGATCGCGGAAGTCCATATCCTCCTTCTCCGCATTCGCAGGTGCTCCATCGCGTTCACATAGTGTTTTCACAGGGGCATCGAATTATTCTTCTACGCGATCGCTTTCCATGCTTTGCGATCGCGTAGTATAGCATTTTGAGCAGCAGGTAACTTCTCATACGCGAGCACACGAACCTTCACGATCACATAGAGCACCTTTGCCAGTGACAATTGTTCTTCTTCGCGATCGCATTACCTTCTCCGCGATCGCAATGCTTTAAGCCCAGACAACCTTCATTTTCTTCTCCGCGATCGCAATCAATGCTTCGCAATCACAATGAACAAAACACCTGGGCAGAATATAAGTTTCCAAAATCGGGGGTTTCACCATTTTTAACATATTTTGACTTCTAGAGCTCGTTTTTTGGCGATTCTTTGAGGTGTTTTCACAAAAATATAATGGGTAAGTGTTCTTACACTATAATTAATTATATTTCATGAATTAGTTCTTGTTTTTGTCATTTAATTTGTGTTTTGGGTTGAGGGAATTGTGGGTTTTGAAAGAAAACTTCTAAAATGTAAAATCATGATTTGAAAGACCAAATGTTATCGGAATTGGATAAATTTAGTATGGGTGAACTCGTATCGGAATGGGTAATCAGAATTTTCAAAACTTGTTGGGTTTTGAGGTGCGGGCTCGAGGGTCGACTTTTGGGTCGATTTTCATAATTTTGTAAAGATTGAAACTTGATTATTCGGAATCGCTCCTTATACGTATTATGTGTATTTTGAAGTTGTTTTAGTTGATTTTGAGTCGTCCGGAGGTCCTTTCGCCTGAGAAGTCCATTTTTGAGTACCGGTTGGTCGTCTTTGAGGTAAGTATCTTGACTAACCTTGTGGGGGGAAACTACCCCTTAGGATTGAGTCTTCTTTGTTTATTGTAGTCCGTGTATACAAGATGACGAGTGCATACTCGGACTTATTTGCTAACAGATTGCCCTTGTAGGGTTCGTAGGTTCTTATGTTAGTTCTGTATGCGTTGCAATTGTTACATTTGAATCCTTGGTTGTTAATTTCATTATTTCATGCTTAAATTAGAATTTCTTACTTTTGGATTCCTTCGTTAACTATTTGATCCAAATTGACTTAACTGAATATTTTACCGCTCTTATCTTTATGCCATATTTGCTTCTTAAAACTGTCAAATGGACTCTATTCGTGTTATCTAGTTTTATAGTTGCTTAGCCTTAGTAGAACATTCGTTCGTTGGTGTCAAGCATGCTCGTGAGTCTTACATTGTAATTCATGTGATTCCTCCTTTATGTGCTACTTGGGTCAGTTGATAAAAAATTATGTTGTGGACGTTTCCTTGATGTTGCCTATTTCTGAACCTTCGTTTAAGTTGAGATTTTTCCGTAAAGTTAATTTCTTAAACGAGATTGGATATATCTGTTTTCCCTTGCCGGGATGGTGTTGTTTTCATTGTTGACTCCCTTGCCGGGATGGTATGTTTGTATTATTGTTTGTGCTGTTACTATATTGTTTGCATTGTTGGATTCCCTTGCTGGGACGTTGTGATTTATTGTTCCTATTGTTGATTTACTTCGTCAATTTGTTGTTTATGTATTTATTTGTGCACGAGGGGACATTCTGTGCCGAGTGTTTATTCATTTATGCACGAGGGGACATTTTGTGCCGAGTGATTATTTATTTATTTATTTATTCATAAGGGGACATTTCGTGCTGAGTGATTGTGAGGTTATGCACGAGGGGAGATTCCGTGCCGAGTGATTATGAGGTTATGTACGAGGGGAAATTCCGTGCTGAGTGTTTATTTATTTGTTTATGCACGAGGGGACATTTCGTGTCGAGTGATTGTGAGGTTATGCACAAGGGGACATTCCGTGCCGAGTGATTGTTAGTTTATGCATGAGGGGACATTCTGTGCCGAGTGATTATTTATTTTAGCACGAGGGGACATGTCGTGCACTTGTCTTTGCATTATATTTTTCCGTGTCCTTGTTTGATTATTTACTGTATTTCTCTAAGAGTTAATATTCCGTTGTTTAAATCAGGATATTCACACTGATCTCTTACTTAATTTATTGACAAG
Organism: Nicotiana undulata; assembly: GCA_005239495.1. Classification (NCBI taxonomy): domain Eukaryota; kingdom Viridiplantae; phylum Streptophyta; class Magnoliopsida; order Solanales; family Solanaceae; genus Nicotiana; species Nicotiana undulata. Next base: position 44,366 of record ML265125.1, on the reverse strand, counting down.
ACAAGTTTCGAGTACGGACTGAGTTACGATAGATTTACCTTGAGGAGATTATGATTACGAGATTTTACTGAAAAGTATTATTGAAAAGTAATGGTTTCGAAATGATTATATCTCAAGGCTTTTACATCGAAGGTATATTTGAAAAGCACTGGTCTTGCATAAAATGATACTTGGAAGTCTTTTATGGGAAAGTATCTTTGGAAACTTCATATTTTGAAAGAAAACTATGTTTTACGTAATTCTCTCTAGTACATATACTTATATATATTTTGGAAAAAGTATGTTTTCAAAGGAAATCTTGCTACATTAAAATGATTTTATTCGCAAAGCTTTTCATATGATCTGTTGTTTAAGGGTTTCCATCAATTTATTGAATTTAACGGCTAAGGCTCGATGTGAATAAATAGACGTAGAGTTGAGTTGTGGGGTTCTCTATTGCATTGTGTGTTTTTTCTGATTGGGCTTGTTTTGCTATCCATATTTCTGTGTATTTTATGCTGTTTCGTGGTTATTTTTCAGTAATTTCCTTCCGCATTATATTGTCATTGTTATAAATTATCCCGTAAATTCTTAGATAGATGTAGTGCTCGGTTACTTTTTTATTCACGTTAGTTCTTTTTGTAGACCAGTGGTGCCTTGACTAGTCCTTGTCACTACTCCTTCGATGTTAGTCTTGATACTTACTGGGTACCGCTGTGGTGTGCTCATACTACTCTTCTGTGCATTTTTGTTGCATAGCTCCAGGCATTGATTGTTAGTAGTCGCATGGACCATTGACGGGGAGACTCAAGGTAACCTGTTGCTGCGTTCGCAGGCTTCAGAGTCACCTTCTTATAAGTAGTATTCATACACTGTTGTATTTATTTCCGAACAGTTGTATTTAGAAGTTGTAAAATATTCGTAGAGCTTATGACTTGTATTATCGATTTTGGGAAAACATTGTAAATTCTGTCAAGGTTTCTATATCGAGACTATTAGTTTCCTTTACTTATTGTTGTTATTATTAACTGTTAGGCTTACCTAGTCTCTAGGACTAGATGCCATCACGATACCCAACGGAGGGAGGTTTGGGTCGTGACAAGTTGGTATCAGAGCTCTAGGTTCATAGATTCTACGAGTCATAAGCGAGTTTAGTAGAGTGTTGCGGATCGGTACGGAGACGTATGAACTTATCTTCAAGAGGCTACGGAACTATTAAGACAATTTCACTTTCTTCATTCATATCGTGCGAATTCATTGATCTTGAAGTTTGAAATTTTCGTTCCATTCCCTCACCAATGGTGAGGACACGAGTTGCGGTCCCTGATGATGTTACCCCAAAGCAAACGTTGCAATGGTCAAAGACAAGGGCCGACAAGGAGCACGTGTCGCAGCTAAGATGCCTACCGGAGCAGCTTTTGAAGAGCCGCTAGTAGTTCTAGCTAGGGGGCAGGTACTGGAGGTGCCTGTTGCTACCCCGGACTTCAGGAGGCTTGAGCAAGTATAACTGGTACATTGACTCAGGCAGGGTTGGTTCTAATGCACCAGTTGCTTCACAGATCAGGGGAGGAGTTCAGACTCCCACCGTCTACACTCCAGAGCAGTGAGATCATATTGGTCAGGTTCCAGTTGTCATGGCAACACGACATGTGGTCTCAGTTCAAACCATGGTTAGGGCAACAACATCGGAGGAAGAGCACCTTGGAATTGAGAGGTACAGGAAGTACCACCCTCTAACCTTCTGTGGATTGGCGACGGGTGCTGCCAAGACTTTCTAGGGAAGTGTCACTACATTTTTCATACTTCGGGTAATGTGGAGACGAGAGGGATTGCTTTTGTCACGTCTCAGGTTCAGAGTAGTGGGTTGATCAGTGGTGGCGGCATATGAGTTGGGGTACCCGGGCCGAGTTAGCTTCACTAGAATGGATTCGGTCTTTCAGAGATGCTTTGAGGGAGGTTGCACCTCAGTTCCTTCGGGATGTACGGCGCGCGGAGTTTGAGCAGTTGCGTCAGGCGTTGTGTCACCAATGGAGCATGCCGTCAGATTCGGTGAGTTGGCCAGACATGCACTTCGCTTGGTTGCTTCAGTTAGGACATGAGTTCGTAGAGTCATTTAGGAGATTCAAGCATGTTGTTCGGTTCAGCAGGACTCGAGAGTTAGAGTAGGTGCCTCGTTTCAGCAGGTAGTAGGGATAGCTCGCCGGTTAGAGAGCATGTGGGACCGGGAGTGAGAGGACAGACGAGATCAGGGAGAGAGCTTAGGGAGGCAATGAGGCCTCGTTGATCGGAGGAATCTACATGTCCTTGTTATGGGAGTCAAGGTACGACACGGTAGAGGTTTTATGGGCCAACCAGTTCAGTTTGCATAACCAGCTTCGCACGGGATTTCAGGTACTCATGGGTCTCAGAGGATTTGTATTGTATGTCTTCCATAGCCACGTCGGTAGAGAGATTGTTTTCAGTGTGGAGATGGTAGACACAGAGTGAGAGATTGTTCCAAGAGTCAAGTAGGTGTGTTATAGCAGGGTATCCAGCTGAGTAAAGGGCGTCCAAGAGGGGGAGGCCCGACCCATTGATGTGTTTCATATAGTAAACTAGAGGCTGTGGTGCCAGATATCATCACCCAGGTATGTTTTGATGTGTTATGGAGGAGCACCAATTGTATTTCACTATAGTTCTGTTGGTCGGGACAAGTTTTCCTTATTTTTTGCTTCATTTATGGGTGAGTTTCATGTTTTGCATTCCATTTCGTGTTTGCTCATGTTGGGAGATTCTATGAGTAGTATCATGTGTCTAACGTTGCTTTATTTATTTTTGATAGTACTGAGACTGGAAGTGAGTCCTTGGTGTCCTTCTTTGTAAGCTTTATGTGATTTTCCCGAGTATTTTATTTACGGGTTGTGATTTGATACTCCATCGAGATGTGAGTTCAGTTAGCATTATGATTTTATCAGCTGAGATGAATTAGTGGAGGAATTTCAATTGGTGTGATATATGTTCGGTATGTGATTCAGATTTGAGGGCGAGGTCCTCGTGATAATTGTTATTCGATATGTTTGGATCGGGTTGAGTACCGTAGTGGAAATTTTATTAGGACAATATCCTTGTGATTTGTTCATATTCTTTGCTTCCTCCTTGTTATATGGTTTTTGGTAAGTCAGTATTGATAGAGAGTTGTGCCTATGGGCTTTTGTTTGATAATTCCTTTATATATTTCTACATTTATATTCAGTCATTTTGTTATGTGCTTCTTTAGTTTAGTTTGCGAGATGTGTGCCCGGTGGTGTTAGTCGTGGCTTGGTGATTCTGGTGTTTAATAATGAAGTCTTCGTGTTCATTGCATAATTATCAGTATTATGGGGTTTGGAAATAGAGTTCTTCCATATGTGGGGCCAAATGCCAATGTTGAGTTGATTTCGGGCAATTATTGTGATCAAAAGTGTTATTTGAACCTATGTGGGATGTGCTATGTTGTGTGGTCGTGCCTTATGGGTGTAGTCATGAGTTGATGCAGCTGGTTGAGGCTAATGCCGGTTATGGGTTTAGAATTGGGTCTTTTGTAAATGAGTAGAAGGTGAGGAGTAGAGGTATGAGGCTTATCAGTGGTGATGTGAAAGCTATATAGCAGTTGTGATCATTTAATCAGGCTTGTGTGGGTTCGGGTGATGTGGTATCACCCGCGGGTATGTGTTAGAAGTATACAATCAGTGATAGGATGAGTTCAAGGTGAATCTTGGCACTTTCGAGGACGAACGTTTGATTAAGAGGGGGAGAATGTAATGACCCGACCAGTCGTTTCGGGAATTTAAGCTATGTTCGGTGATGTAAGGTCATAAATAGCTTCACATTGTGTATATCGACCTGCGTGCGTGGTTGGATTCAGTTACCAGATAATTCAGGGTCGAATTGGAAGAAAATTTTCTGTTTTGGAAGCTTAAGTGATGGGAGTTGACCGGAGGTTTGACTTTTGTGTAAACGGCCTCAGAATGAGTTTTGGTTAATTTCAACAACTTCGTATGACGATTTGGACCTAGGCGCGTGTCCGGAATTAGTTTTGGAAGTCCGTAGAGTGATTTGAGGTAATTTGGCGGAAGTTAGAATCTCGGTGATTTTGGCCGATAGGTGAAAGTTTGATATCGGGCTCGGAATGGAATTCCGGGAATGGATGAAGGTCTGTTGTGCTATTTGTGACTCGTCTGTAAAATTTCACGTCATTCCGGATTGGATTGATCGGTTTCGACGCGAGTTTTTTTATTTGAAGTTTTGAAACTTCATAGGTTCGATTTTTGGTTTGATTAGTTGTTTTAGTGTTGTTTTATCTGTTTTGTAACCTCGAGCGAGTCCGTGTTAGGTTATATGACTTGTGTGTGTGGTTGGACGGGGTACCGGGGCTCTCAGATGTGTTTCGGATGGGCTTCGGGTCAGTTCTCCCCTATTTTGCACTGCTGTTCTGCTATCTGGTATTTTCTTCTATGCGATCGCATATGCACATCCGCGATCGCACAGAGTAATGTTGGCCACCCCAGTTTTATTAATCGCGATCGCACATGCAGGTTCACGATCGCGGAAGTCCACATCCTCCTTCTCCGCATTCGCAGGTGCACCATTGCGTTCACATAGTGTTTCCACTGGGGCATCGAATCATTCTTCTATGCGATCGCATTACATGCTTCACGATCGCTTAGTATAGCATTTTGAGCAGCAGGTAACTTCTCATATGCGATCGCACACGAATCTTCGCGATCGCATCGAGCACCTTCGCCAGTGACAATTGTGCTTCTTCGCGATCGCATTACTTTCTCCGCGATCGCAATGCTTTAAGCCCGGACAACGTTCTTTTTCTTCTTCGCGATCGCAATCAATGTTTCGCGGTCGCGATGAACAAAACAACTGGGCAGAATAAAAGTTTCCAAAATCGGGGGTTTCACCATTTTTAACAGATTTTGACTTCTAGAGCTCGTTTTTTGGCGATTCTTTGAGGGGTTTCACTCAAATCTAATGGGTAAGTTTTCTTCCACTATAATTAATTATATGTCATGAATTAGTTCTTGTTTTTATCATTTAGTTTGTGTTTTGGATTGAGGGAATTGTGGGTTTTGAAAGAAAACTCCTTAAATGTAAAATCATGATTTGAAAGACCAAATGTTATCGGAATTGGATAAATTTAGTATGGGTGAACTCGTATCGGAATGGGTAATCGAATTTTGTAAAGCTAGTCGGGTTCCGAGGTGCGGGCCCCGGGGTCGACTTTTGGGTCGATTTTCATAATTTTGTAAAGATTGGAACTTTATTATTCGGAATCGCTCCTTATACGTATTATGTGTATTTTGAAGTTGTTTTAGTTGATTTTGAGCCGTCCTGAGTTCCTTTCGCCTGAGAAGCCCATTTTTGAGTACCGGTTAGTCTTCTTTGAGGTAAGTATCTTGCCTAACCTTGTGTGGGGGAATTACCCCTTAGGGTTGAGTCTTCTTTGTTGATTGTAGTCCGTGTATAATAGGTGACGAGTGCGTACTCGGACTTATTTGTTAATAGATTGACCTTTTAGGGTTCGTAGGTTGTTATGTTACCTGTGTATGAGTTGCAATTGTTACATTTGAATCTTTGATTGTTAATTTCTTTATTTCCTGCTTAAATTAGAATTACTTACTTTTGGATTCCTTCGTTAACTATTTGATCCTAATTGACTAAACTGAATATTTTCCCGCTCTTATCTTTATGCCATGTTTGCTTCCTAAAACTGTCAAATGGACTATATTAGTGTTATCTAGTTTTATAGTTGCTTAGCCGTAGTAGAACATCCGTTCGTTAGTGTCAAGCATGCTCGTGAGTCTTACATTGTAATTCCTGTGATTCCTCCTTTATGTGCTACTTGGGTCAGTTGATAAACAATTATGTTGTGGACGTTTCCTTGATGTTGCCTATTTCTGATCCTTCGTTTAAGTTGAGATTTTTCTTTAAAGTTAATTGCTCAGAAGATATTGGTTACAGTTGTTTTCCCTTGCCGGGATGGTGTTGTTTTCATTGTTGACTCCCTTGCCGGGATGGTGTGCTTCTATTATTGTTTGTGCTGTTATGATATTGTTTGCATTGTTGGATTCCCTTGCTGGGACGTTGTGATTTATGGTTCCTATTGTTGATTTGCTTCGTCAATTTGTTGTTTATGTATTTATTTATGCACGAGGGACATTCCGTGCCGAGCGTTTATTCATTTATGCACGAGGGGACATTCCGTGCTGAGTGTTTATTTATTTATTTATGCATGAGGGGACATTCCGTGCCGAGTGATTGTGAGGTTATGAACGAGGGGACATTCCGTGCCGAATGTTTATTTATTTATTTATGCACGAGGGGACATTCTGTGCCGAGTGATTGTGAGTTTATGCACGAGGGGACATTCTGTGCCGAGTGATTATTTATTTTAGCACGAGGGGACATGCCGTGCTCTTGTCTTTGCATTATATTTTTCCGTGTCCTTGTTTGATTATTTACTGTATTTTTCTAAGAGTTAATATTCCGTTGTTTAAATCCGGATACTCACACTGATCTCTTACTACATTTATTGACAAAACAAGTTTTGAGTACGGACTGAGTTCCGATAGATTTACCTTGCGGAGATTATGATTACGAGATTTTACTGAAAAGTATTATTGAAAAGTAATGGTTTCGAAATGATAATATCTGAAGGCTTTTACATCGAAGGTATATTTGAAAAGCACTGGTCTTGCATAAAATGATACTTGGAAGTCTTTTATTGGGAAAGTATCTTTGGAAACTTCGTATTCTGAAAGAAAACTATGTTTTACGTAATTCTCTCTAGTACATATACTTATATATATTTTGGAGAAAGTATGTTTTCAAAGGAAATTTTGCTACATTAAAATGATTTTATTCGCAAAGCTTTTCATATGATCTGTTGTTTAAGGGTTTCCTCCAGTTTATTGAATTTAATGGCTAAGGCTTGATGTGAATAAATAGACGTAGAGTTGAGTTGTGGGGTTCTCTATTGCATTGTGTGTTTTTCTGATTGGGCTTATTTTGTTGTCCATCTTTCTGTGTATTTTATGCTGTTTCGTGGTTATTTTTCTATAATTTACTTCCGCATTATATTTTCATTGTTATATATTATCCCTTAAATTCTTAGATAGATGTAGTGCTCGGTTACTTCTATATTCATGTAAGTTCTTTTTGTAGACCAGTGGTGCCTTGACTAGTCCTCGTCACTACTCCTCCGAGGTTAGTCTTGATACTTATTGGGCACCGCTGTGGTGTGCTCATACTACTCTTCTGTGCATTTTTGTTGCACAGCTCCAGGTATTGATTGTTAGTAGCCGGATGGACCATTGGCGGGTAGACTCCAGGTAACCTACTGCTGCGTTCGCAAGCTTCAGAGTCACCTTCTTATAAGCAGTATTCATACACTGTTGTATTTATTTCCAAACAGTTGTATTTAGAAGTTGTAGAATATTCATAGAGCTTATGACTTGTATTATCGGTTTTGGGAAAATATTGTAAATTCTGTCAAGGTTTCTATATCGAGACTGTTAGTTTCCTTTACTTAATGTTGTTATTATTAATTGTTAGGCTTACCTTGTCTCTAGGACTAGGTGCCATCACAATACCCAACGGAGATAAATTTGGGTCGTGACACATCCTTACAAGCCACTCGGGCAACTCATCTCAACTCACGGGACTCAGCCCAAAGTATCTCTCAGTATTCTAAAACAGTATGATAACAGTGATAACATCAACAAGTATAAAGCATGATTGAGTTCATAAATTTTCCATTAAAAATAGAGTGAGAATAGTGGAAAATACCCATGAGGGTCTAAACAGGTCGGCACAAGGCCCCAAACATGGCATACAACCCAAATACACGGCTTAATAGTCGCTACGGGACGGACCAAGTCACAATCCCTACCGGTGCACGCCCACGCGCTCGTCACCTAGCATGTGCGTCACCTCATTTATCAAAATAATGCGAAATACCGGGGTTTCATACCCTCAAGTCTAGAGTTACAATCGTTACTTACCTTAAACCGGCCTGAAAACTACTCTGCGATCCTCTTGCCCCTCGAATCGGCTTCCAAATGCTCCGGGTCTATCGAAATCAGATTAATAACATCAAAATATACTAGGGAGACGAAACCCATTCGAAAATTATCAAAATTAGGCACAAATCTCGAAATTGGCAAAACCCGACCCCCCCCGGCCCACATCTCGAAATTCGATAAAAATCACAAAATCGGAAACCTCTTTTCCCACGATTCTATACATACCAAGAACATCAAAATCGGACCACGATGGACCCTTCAATTCCTCAATTAAGATCTCAAGTTTCCAAGCCCTAACCCCCAATTTAAATCACTGATTTTCCCATAGATTTCACCCCAAACCAGTCCAAAAATCACATAGCAATGAGTTTTAGGTTCAAAAATCTTACCTCTACGAAGTTCTCTTGAATTCCCCCTTCAAAAACCTCTATCAAAGCTCAACCCCGGATGAAAATATTGAAGAAATAACTCAAATTCACGAAGGATGGATATTTGTACTTTCTATCCAGTGAAACTGCACCTGCGGTCCCAGGTCGCGCACCTACGAAAATTCACTTATGCCCCATTTCTCGCACCTGCGGTTAATCACCCGCACATGCCGCTTCACAGGTGTGGTCCAGGTCTCGCACCTACGACTTTCCTTCAGCCTAACCAATTCCGCACCTGCGCATGCTGGCCCGCACCTGCGGCTGCCCTTCCGTAGGTGCGGCCACACAAGAAGCCTGGCACCAGCAGCTTCTTCAGTTGCATTTTCTAACTTTAAATCCTTCCGATGACAATCTGAAATCAACCTGAGCCCCTCGGGACCCCAACCAAAAATAAAAACAAGTCATAAATGATCATACGAACTTAGTTGAACTCTCGGAACACCCAAAAAAATATCGAAACTCCAATTCAACCCATGATTCAAGCCTAAGATTCCTAAAACTTTCAAAAATCACCAACGATGTCGAAACCAACCAAAACACATCCGAATGACCTAAAAATTTGCAAACATATCCAAAATGACACTACAAACCTTCTCCAACTTTAGGAATTCCATTCCGACCCCAATAGCTAATTTTCCACTGCCTACCGGAAATCGCCAAAAACCCATTTTCGCCAATTCAAGCCTAATTCTACTACGGGCATCCAAACCACATTTTGAACACGCTCCTAAGTCCTAAATCACCTAACGAAGCTATCCGAGCCAAAAAATCCACATTCCGAGGTCGTTTACAAATAAGTCAACTGCCAGTTGACTTTTTTAACTATTAAGCCAATTTAAGAGACTAAGTATCTCAATTCTCATCACGACCACTCCAATCCCGGACCAACCGACCCAACACATCATAATTAGGTCAATTAACTCATAACAAAGCTGAAACAGGGGAAATATGGCTAATCTCATGGAACGACCGGCCGGGTCGTTACATTCTCCCCTTCTTAAAAAAACGTTCGTCCTCGAGCTGATCTAGAAAACATACTTGGAGTCTCAAAAAATTGAGGATATATGCTCCGCATCTCCCGCTTGATCTCCTAGGTAGCTGCCTCCAGCGGCTGCCCTCTCCTATGCACCTTCACTGAAGTTATATCCTTAGACCTCAACCTTCTGACCTGACGACCCAAAATAGCCACCGGCTCTACCTCATATGACATATCACCCTCGAGCTGAACCGTGATGAAGTCCAAAACATGAGACGGGTCACCAACATACTTTCGGAGCATCGAAACATGGAACACCTGATGAACATTCGATAAGCTGGGTGGCAAGACAAGTTTATAAGGCACCTCTCCAACCCTCTGAAGCACCTCAAAAGGCCCAATGAACCGGGGAATCAACTTTCCCCTCTTCCTGAACTTCATAACACCCTTCATGGGTGACACCTTCAGCAGTACCTTCTCCCCTTCCATGAAAGACACATCCGAACCTTCCGGTCCGCATAACTCTTCTGCCTTGACTACGTCGTGCAAAGCCGCTCCTGAATCAACTTCACCTTATCCAACGCATCCTACACCAAGTCTGTGCCCAATAGCCTGGCCTCACCCTGCACAAACCACACAATCGGAGACCTACACCTCCTACCATATAAGGCCTCATATGGAGCCATCTGGATACTCGACTGATAACTATTATTATATGCAAACTCCATGAGTGGAAGAAACTGGTCACATGAACCCCCAAAATAATTGATACATGAACGCAACATGTCCTTCAGAATTTGAATAGTACGCTCTGACTGCCCGTCGGTCTGAGGATGAAACAATGTGCTCAACTCAACCTAAGTACCCAACTCTCTCTACACGGCCCTCCAAAACTGAGATATGAACTGAGTACCTCTGTCTGAAATGATAGAAACTGGAACACCATGCAATCGGACAATCTCCTTGATATAAATCTCAGCTAAACGCTCCGAATAATAGGTAGTACCAACATAAATGAAGTGCGCGGACTTGGTCAGCTGATCCACATCAAACTTCCTCGAAGTCCGTGGGAGCCCAACTACAAAGTCCATGGTGATCTGCTCCCACATCCACTCTGGAATATCCAACCTCTGATGCAATCCACCGGGTCTCTAGTGCTCATACTTGACCTGCTGACAGTTGAGACACTGAGCTACAAACTCAACAATATCATTCTTCATCCGTCTCACCAATAATGTTGTCTCAGATCCTGGTACATTTTGCCGCGCCCGGATAGATGGAATACCGCGAGCTTTGGGCCTCTGCTAGAATCAACTCTCGAAGCCCATCCACATTGGGCACGCATATCCGTCCCTGCATCCTCATAACATCATCCTCCCCAATAGCCACATCTCTAGCCCTGAATCCTCATAACGCCAGACCCTGTCCTGAAGAACGAGTAAATGTGCGTCATCATACTGGTGCTCTCTGATCCGGTCATAAAGAGAAGACCTGGAAGCTACACAAGACAATACTCGAGGGGGCTCTGATAAGTCCAATATCACAAACTGACCTGCTGGTCTGAACGTCAAGTGCTAATGAGCTCTCTACTGCTGGGAGATATGCTAGACTCCCCAAACTCTCTGCTCTGCGACTCAAGGCATCGGCCACTACATTGGCCTTCCCCGGATGGTATACAATAGTGATGTCATAATCCTTGAGAAGCTCTAACCATCTCCTCTGACACAAATTCAAATCCTTCTACTTAAATAGATGATGTAGACTACGGTGATAAGTGAAAATCTCACAATGCACTCCATACAAATAATGATGCCAAATCTTCAAGGCGTGGACAATGGCTGCTAGCTCCAGATCATGCAGAGGATAATTCTTCTCGTGCACCTTCAACTGCCTGGACGTGTAGGCAATCACCCTACCGTCCTCCATCAAAACTGCTCCAAGTCTAACTCTCGAGGCATCACAATAGAGTGTATAGGAACCTGAACCCGTAGGCAAAACCAACACCGGAGCTATAGTTAAAGCTGACTTGAGCTTCTGAAAGCTCTCCTCACACTCCTCAGTCCACCTGAACGGAGCACCCTTCTGGGTCAGTCTGGTCATAGGTGCTGCAATACATGAAAATCCCTCTACAAAACAGCGATAGTACCCCGCCAAACTAAGGAAACTTCGGATCTCGGTAGCTGATAACGGTCTAGGCTAACTCTGCACCGCCTCCACGTTCTTCAGATATACCTTGATCCCATCAGAAGACACCACGTGGCCTAAGAATGCCACTGAATCAAGCCAGAATTCACACTTCTAAAATTTTGCATTCAACTTCTTCTCCCTCAAAGTCTGAAGCACAACTCTCAAATGCTGCTCATGGTCTTCCCGAGATCGGGAATACACCAAGATGTCATCAATAAACACGATGACGAAAGAATCAAGATAAGGTCGGAACACACTGTGCATCAAGTGCATAAAGTTTACTGAGGCATTGGTCAACCCAAATGACATAACAATAAACTTAGTGACCATATCAAGTCCCGAAGGCAGTCTTCGGGATGTCGGGCTCCCGAATCTTAAACTGATGATAGCCAGAACGCAAGTCAATCTTGGAAAATACCCTGGCACCCTGTAACTGATAAAAAAAGTCATCTATGCGAGGCAAGGGATACATGTTCTTCACCGTAACCTTGTTCAAATGCTGATAATCAATACACATATGCATAAAACCGTCCTTTTTCTTCACAAACAACACTGGTGCACCCCAAGGTGACATACTTGGCCGAATGAACCCCTTATTTAGGAGTTCCTGAAGTTCCTCTTTCAATTCCTTCAACTCTGTTGGTGCCATACGATAAGGTGGAATAGAAATAGGCTGAGTGCCCAGCACCAGATCAATACCAAAATCAATATCTCGGTCAGGTGGCATGCCTGATAGATTTGCAGCAAACACGTCCGTAAAATCACGGACCACAGGAACAAAATCAATAGCGGGAGTCTCACCACTAACATCCCTCACAAAAGCCAAATACGATAAACACCCCTTTTCCACCATACACTGAGCCTTAAGGTAAGAAATCACCCTGCTAGGCACATACTCAGTAGAACCTCTCCATTCAACCCTCGGAACTCCTGGCATAGCCATGTTCATGGTCTTATCATAACAATCAAGAGCAGCATGACACGGAGATAGCCAATCCATGCCCAATATCACATCAAAATCAACAATGCTAAGTAACTAGAGGTCCACTCGGACTTCTAGACCCCCAATAGATACCACACACGGTCCACAACAATAGTATCACCCACCGGAGTCGACACATGAATAGATGTAACTAAAGATTCATAGGGCGTATCCAGAAAATGGGCAAAATATGACGAAACAAAAGAATATGTGGAACCAGGGTCAAATAAGGCCAAAACATCTCGGTGACAGACTGAGATAATACCTCTGATCACTGCATTGGAGGCCACAACATATGGCCTGACTGGAAGTGCAAAAATATGAGCCTGACCTCCACCTGCTCGACCTCCACCTGCTCGACCTCCCCCTCTAGGGCGGCCTCTAGCTGTCAGACTCCCACCCTTGGGTGCTTGGGTTGGTTGTGAATTAACTGGAGCTGAAGTCGAAGGATGGCTCCACGACTGAGATGGACCTCTAACAAGATGAGGACACTGCCTCCTCATGTGCCCGAACTCTCCACACTCATCACAACTACTTGGTGCTGGAGATGGGGACTGAAGGGAACCCCTGGAACCAGAATAACCACCAGAAGGACCATGCACGGAGGAACCCAAAATAGATGGTGCTCGACATGAACTCTTGGATGGAAGAGCACTGAATGAAGAACGATCTGGATGAGAACTGCGAGGAACCTTCCTCGAAGATGCACCACTATAAGCTGGGTGAACTGGCTGAGGAGGCCTAAATGAGCGACATCTAGCATACTGAAACTGCCCTTTGGGATGAGCGCCACTGAACTACCAGATCCACGAGGCCTCTTGGCCTCCCTCTCCTCTTGCTCTTGACGGCAAACTGACTCAATATCTCGAGAAATATCAACAACCTGCTCGAAGGTAGCACCGTATACCCTCTCCCTAGTCATCAAAATACGAAACTAATAAGTGAGGCCATCCACGAACCTCCTGATACTCTCCCTATCAGTAGGGACCAACTCGGTAGCATGACGAGCTAACTCTGAAAATCGCATCTCATACTGCATCACTAATAACTCTCTCTGATGTAGCTGCTCAAACTGCCTACGCTGCTCCTCCCAGTGAGACTGGGAACATACTTCTCCAAGAAGATAATGGAAAACTGCTGCCAAGTAGGGGGTGGTGCACCAATAGGCATGTGCCTCTCACACGACTCTAACCAAGTAAAAGCAGCCCTAGAAAACTGGAAAGTAGCAAACGAGACCCCACTAGTCTCCAGAATCCCTGCAGTACGAAGCATCCTCTGACACTTTTACAGAAAACCCCGGGCATCCTCACCCTCAGCACCACTGAATGTCGAAGGCTGAAGTCTACTAAATCTCTCCAACTTGCGCTGGTCATCATCTAGCATAGCTGGAACCACAAAATCCTAAACTGGAGCAACTGGCTAGGCTGGAGCTGCCCCCGATGTCTGAAGGCCCTGAGTAACCTGCTTTGGTGTCCAGGCAGCTGGAGTCTGAGTGCCTCCCCCGGCCTGAGAATTAGCGGCAGTAGAAGAAACAACGACTACTTGAGCAAGACTGGTGCGTACAGTCAAAATCTGAGCTAGGGTCTCCTGAAGACCCGGAATAACAATGGGCAGTGTCAGTGCCTGAGCCTGTCCCCCTGGAATATCTGCGGCGGGAACCTGATCCTGAATGGTAGGCAGATCCATGGGTATTGCCCTGGCTGTTACACAGGCTGGTCCCCTACCTCTACCACGGCCTCGATCGTGGCCTCGCCTCTCGCTGGCCTAGCTGGTGTCTGGTCACCCTGATCGGTAGCGTGTGTCCTCACCATCTGTCCTCACTCAATAGGAACCATGAACACACAAAACCGTTGCGGCGTGCAGCCGGCCACAAAACATACGCAACGAAGTGCAACTCGATCCAAATAATAGTCTACTACGCTCACTGGAGGTGTACAGACTACGGAGGGGCTCCTACATCCCAAGCGCTATATTGATGCGGCGTGCAGCCCAATCGAATATATATATCATTGCGGCATGCAGCCTGATCCATATAATATCTGTTGCGGCGTGCAACCCGATCCATAACTATCCTCACATACTCGACTCTTGGCCTCACCTAATCATCCTCATAAGCCACTCAGGCAACTCATCTCAACTCACGGGACTCAGCCCAAAGTACCTCTCAATATTCTAAAACAATGTGATAACAACAACAAGTATAAAGCATGAATGAGTTCATAAACTTTTCATTAAAAATAGTGTAAGAATAGTGGAAAAATACCCCCGAGGGTCTATACAGGTCCGCACAAGGCCCCAAACATGGCATACAACCCCAAATATAGTATAAATCTCTAAAATACGTGATATCATATGATTTCAAATCAAATACACGACTAAATAGTCGCTACGGAACAGACCAAGTAACAATCCCTACCAGTGCACGCCCACACGATCGTCACCTAGCATGTGCGTCACCTCATTTATCAAAATAATATGAAATACCGGGGTTTCATACCCTCAGGTCTAGAGTTACAATCGTTACTTACCTCAAACCTGCCCGAAATCTACTGTGCGATTCTCTTGCCCTTCGAATCGAGTCCCAAATGCTCCGATTCTATCAAAATCAGAATAATAACATGAAAATATTCTAGGGAGACAAAACCCATTCGAAAATTATCAAAATTAAGCACAAATCCCGAAATTGGCCAAATCCGACCCCCGGACCCACGTCTCAGAATTCGATACAATTCAGAAAACCGGAATCCTCATTCTCCCACGAGTCTATACATACCAAGAACATCAAAATCTGACCACGATCTCCCGTTTAATTCCTCAATCAAAATCTCAAGTTTGCAAGCCCTAACCCCTAATTTAAATCACTGATTTTCCCATAGATTTCACCCCAAATCAGTCCAAAAATAACATAGAAACGCGTTTTAGGTTCAAAAATCTTACCTCCACGAAGTTCTCTTGAATCCCCCCTTCAAAACTCTTTCTTAAAGCTCAATCTCGGATGAAAATATTGAAGAAATAACTCAAATTCGCGAAGGCTGGATATTTATACTTTTTGTCCAGTGAAACCGCACTTGCGATCATTTCTCAGCACCTGCGGTCCCAGGTGCGCACCTGCGGAAATTCACCTAAGCCCCATTTCTTGCACCTGCGGTTAATCACCCGCACATGCGGCTTCGTAGGTGCGGTACAGGTCTCGCACCTGCAACTTTCCTTCAGCCCAACCAATTCCGCACCTGCGGCTGCCCTTCCACAGGTGTGGCCACACCAGAAGCTTGGCGCCAGCAGCTTCTTCAGTTGCATTTTCCAACTTTAATTCCTTCCGATGACTATCCGAAATCAACCCGAGCCCCTCGGGACCCCAACCAAAAATACAAACGAGTCATAAATGATCTCCCGAACTTAGTCGAACTCTCGGAAAACCCGAAATAACATCGAAACTAAAATTCAACCCATGATTCAAGCCTAAGATTCCTAAAACTTCCGAAAATCACCGACGATACCGAAACCAACCAAAACACGTCTGAATGACCTGAAAATTTGAACATATCGAAAATGACACTACGAACCTGCTCCAACTTCTGGAATTCTATTCCGACCCCGATAGATAATTTTTCACTGCCTACCGAAATCACAAAAAACTTATTTTTGCCAATTCAAGCCTAATTCTACTCAGGGCATCCAAACAACATTACGAACACGCTCCTAAGTCCCGAATAACCTAATGAAGCTATCCGAGCAGAAAAATCCACATTACGAGGTTGTTTACCAATAAGTCAACTCCCAGTTGACTTTTTCAACTATTAAGCCAATTTAAGAGACTAAGTGTCTCAATTCTCACCACGACCACTCTGAACCCGGACTAACGGACCCAAAACATCATAATTAGGTTAATTAACACATAACAAAGCTAAAACAGGGAAAACAAGGCTAATCTCACAGAACGACCGGCCGGGTCGTTACACCTACACAGTTCCTCTCTGTGGGTCAATGGCACAAACTTCTCTAAGAAGAGAATGGAGAACTCGTGCCATGAAAGTGGTGTAAAATCGGTTTGTCTGATCCACTCATATGCCTCCCATTATTTGAAGTCTACCTCCGTCAGTTGAAAAGTGGTAAATGAGACCCCACTAATCACTAGAATACCCGTCATGCGAAGAATCCGCTTGCACCTATCCATGAAGTCTTGAGCATCCTCTAACTCAACCCAACTGAATGATGGAGGCTTGAGCCTCCCAAACCTCTCTATTCTGTTATGTTCCTCATCACTCATAATGGGACCCACCCGGGCCTGAGCGAATACAATTGGCTGGGCTGGTATCTCCCCAGTGTCTGAAGTCCCTACACCACCTGCTCTGGAGTACGGGTGACGGGGGTGTGAGTACCTCCTCCGGCGTGAGAAGTGGCTGGTGTGTCCTGAGCAAAAACCACTTGAGAAAGGCTAGTGCGAACAATCAATATCTTGGCCAAAGCCTCATGAAGGCCTTGAATCATAATGGGCACAACTGGTTCTTGAGCTGGTCCCAACAGCTCAACTACATCTGGAAGATGCTCCTGAGTTGGAGCAATTGACGGATCTGCGGGTGCTGCTCTAGCTTCTGTACGAGCTGCACCTTGGCCTCTACTACGGCCTCGACCCCTCGCGGCCCTAGTTGGTCGTGGTGGTGGCCGTTCTCTTGATCTGGTAGCACGTGCCCTCACCATCTTGTAGAGGATAGAATAATAGAAGTTTAGTTTCCAAAATCAACAAATTCGCACGACAATAATACAAGAAAGTGAACTTTTCCTAATGGTTCAGCAGCCCCTCGAAGATGTACGAATGTCTCCGTACCGATCAATAAGACTATTAAACCTGCTCATGACTCGTGAGACATATGTTACCTTGGCTCTGATACAACCTTGTCACGACCCAAATTTCACCTGTCGTGATGGAGCCTATCGCAATATTGATCACTGGTACTTTAGTATTTAAATTTGACTCTATAGGTAGGTATCGGCGAGGCTTGCATAATGTAGCTATAGTTAAGGCCGAAGTAGCGCTTTTTATTTTAAAGGATCTACTGAAGTACCAAAGGCGAATGGGGCTCCCATGCGGGGACGTCTGGCAGACAAAATTGGAGTGTCACTAAGTACATGAGCACCTAAATAACAACATAGTGTGACTGCTAAATACACTATCTAGGAAGGTAGAATAGTATAAACAAAACTAAAAGACATAGTAGGAGATTCTAGGTTTGCGGACGCCAAGGCAGCTACCTCGAAAGTCTCCGAACTGATAAACCTCCAAAAATGAGCAACCACTGAGCCCATAAATTTCTGGATCTACACACGAAGTGCAACGTGTAGTATGAGTCCAACCAAGATAATAAGTAACAGGCCTAACCTTTGCACTCGCACATTCCTCCCAATCGCTCAGCACTTTCTCTCGGCACTCGCACTCGCACTCAGTAGGTATTTGCGCTCACTGCCGGTGAGTGAGACTCCGGAAGGGCGAATCCTGGCCAAGCGCTAATGGAAGCCAATCATGGCATGAATCAATAAAGCCTGTTGCGACGTGTAACTCTATCTTAAAATATTCTCACAATCAGGCCCTTGGACTCACTCATTCATCAATCTATCTGGTCTCTCGGGCTCACAATGTCATGAAATGCTTATCAATAAATAAAAACAGAGATTGATATACGTTATGCAAGTGCTATATGTGATTGAGTACATAAATGCAAATTAATAAAGTAATTCAACAGCAACACGACCTCTATGGATCCCAATAAAACCAACATATGGCCTAAGCATGATTTCTAACATTAGTCACAACATAGTTTCTTTAACGCATGAAAAATACATGGATAATAACAAGATAATTTGACTACACAACTTCACGAAATCGATTAAGTCACAGTTTCTACGATTCACGCCCACACACTCATCACCTAGCATGCGTGTCACCTCCACATCAATCACATAACACGTAATTCAGGGATTTCTTACCCTCAAAATCAAGTTTAGACAAGCTACTTACCTCGAGCCGTGTAAATCCCTACTCCAACTAGCCCTTGCCTTGCGAATTGGCCTTTGAACGCCTCGAATCTAGCCAAAAATAATTCGATACAATCAACACAAGCTATGCGAATTAATTGCATATGAAAAATGCTAAGTTCTTAATCACAGCCAAAAAGTCAACTCTCAGTCAAACTTCTCAACTTTCCAAACTTCTAATTTTCCAACTTCCACCATTTCAGACCAACATCATCTACGAGCCTCTAAATCAATATACTCCTATGCCCAAAACTACCATACGGGGCTATTATAACCATCAAAACTCCATTATGGGGCCATGTACACATAAGTCAACATCTGGTCAACTCTTTCGACTTCGGCTTCCAACCTTGGGACTAAGTGTCCCAATTTATTCTGAAACATCCCCAAAACCGAACCAAATACCCCGGGAAGTCACATAATAATATATGATCATAGAAAAAGCAGTAAATGGGGGAATGAGGCTATAATACTCAAAATGACTGGTCAGGTCGTTACACTAGCACTTTCCGACCCCTCATAAGTGCAGTGAGAAGAAAAGGCCTCATCTATGAGCTGAAATAACCCTTATGGCCTAGACAGTGTGGCTTCCTGCTTCTCCTGAATAGAGGTTGAGTTTCCCTCGGATGCTTCCCTAGATGGGACATAGGAACTAGACTCGGAGAGGTCTTCACCTCTCCCTTTCCCAGCTGTGGACTTCTTCTGGATAATTTTGGGTTAGCCAAGGGGCAAGGTACCTCTACCTCGACCCTTAGAAGATTTACCTCTTCCTTTTGTCGTTTTGCCGTTGTCGCAAGATCGAACAATTGTCTCTATCAAAGAAAAGAAGATTGTTAGTTTCTATTCATCTTTCAACACATTCAAGGCTTATGTACGTAAGGGAGAACATTGAGGACACAGTGAGGTTTTGACAAAACATCAAGTTGCTGGAATTGGGTTTTGCGGTCCGCATATTTTTATGTGTGGCTGCCGAATGGAAGTGCAGACCGAAAAATTGCAAGTGTGGCCGCACTTCAGATAATCATATTTCAAAGGTGTAGAAGCCCCTCTCTAAAGACATCAAAATCAAAAGACAATCAAATTTGTAGGTGGGGTCCGCAATAGGGGTCTCAACAAGGGTAGACCTCTGATGTCTATGTGTGACCGCTTTTAGAATTATGCGGTCCGCACATTTTAAGTGCGGTCGCAGAAGCCCTTTCCTTCAACATTTCGTTCAAAGCACCAAACTACGGACTGCACAATTTCAAGCCGTAGATTTAAAACATTTCTTACTTGCAGTCTTTTTCTACTTAGATTATAAATTTACATGTACAATTTGGTACGACAACATGGTATAAACATCAAAATTTGTCTAACAGAATCCCATTAGAGCATGTATTATCAATTACCCACATGGACACATGTATGAACTCTAATAACATATGGCCTAAAATTTCAAAAATTAAACTAACACAAAAAATGTAAGATGAAATGAAGCATACTAGATAGTGTGAGTGCAGTGGGTGTATAATCACAGGTACATGTGGGTGGGGGCAGTGACATTAGGAAACGTTAACCTTGATTTAGGAGAGTGAAAAGTGAAAAATTAACTCCAAACTTCTATTTATACTAAGAGTTTTAAGAGGTAAAAGGGGTCGAGTGCGGCCGTAGATTTACATGTGCGGGTCGTAGTCTATCACCTTGGTCAGCCTTCCCTGATTTTGATTGGTGGTCCGCACTTTTATTGAGTGCGGCCACACAATACGTCTTGTAGCCACAGATTTGCTGAACACTAAAAGACTCCAACTTCAGAGAGTTCACATTTTCACACTTTGATGAGCTCTCAATTGTGCGGTCCGCATGTGAAATGTGCAGCTTCAAATATCCTTCTGCCGTGGCACATAGAATTATTTGGTCCACACAAATGAAGTCCAGCCCGTATATCCTTCAATACTTAGCCATTTTTTCAGTTCACCCTTCTTGCAAGACACACTCAACCTTGTGTTGATACCCAATTTTTCCTCAAATTATTTTCAAACTTATATATAAGCTTTCAAAATCACTCTTTTCAATAATGAGTATTTTTCCTAATTTTTCATATTTTATCTAAACTATTTCCCTATTTATTTACTATTGTATATTTTTATAATTTATAAATTGTGCTCTAAAATAAATTTCAAAATACTTTCCAGTTTAGTACGTCATTTATAATCACTTGTTATTTATTAAAATCTAATTATTTCGTAAATTGGCCAATTGTGTCTTATTTAATTTCAATTATGATAATTTTGCAACTATAGCCTAATTGCACATTTTTTGCTATTTTAATTCGATAATTATTCATTTTTATATTTAATATCATTTAATTACCATAATTTCATTTATTTAAACTCAATTTCATTTTTTATATAATTATTAGCTGTTTTACTAATTACTTATCTATTTTTATGGGTATTTAACTAATAGCCACTTTTATTTCAATTATAGACCAAAATCAAAACCCAACCAATCTGACCCTTTATCCCAATTCCTACCCAGCCCAAACCCAACTCATACCCGGCCCAACCCACAATTTAATCTGAATCATTGATCAATCTTGATCAACGGATCAAACCGCACCTTCCATAATTAAACTAACCTAACCCCCTCCCCCGTCTCTCATTCAATTGAGACCACTCTCTCTTTCGTCTCTTATGCTCCCTCATCTCTCTAGAACGTTCTGGGCTCTTTGTCTTCTCCGATGGCCTCCAGCCTTAATCTCTGGCCACTTCCAGGCTCACCACCTTCGACCACCGTCCACTACGAAGCCTCATCTCTCTGGTTTTCTTAATCCTTAAGACCCTTATGGGTCCATCCATGCCGGACCACCACTGGAAGCTCCGCCTAAGGCTGTTTCCGGCCGTCTCCGATGGGTTTTGACTCGATGGTGTACTAATCACCATTGTTCCCGAGTTTCACAGCCAGGTTCTCTTTACTTTCTTTGGTTTCTTAAGAAACACTAACCTCAACCTAAATCTCTTCAAATCTCTGTATTTTAACAATTTTTAACTCATTCCTTCATGTTTTGAACTCTTCTCTACTCAATCTTTACAAATACTCAAGTTTTAAACGTTTTGGTCCCTTTTTGAACTAGGGTTTCTCAACCCTTTCTTAAAACGCTTTATCTTCTAAGTTTTATTGCTAATCTATGATTTCAGTATGTTTTAGACGCTTTTCTTGTTTAAATCTCCTTATCCTGATAAAACCCTAGTTTTAAGGTTTATATTTGTGTTATGCTCGTTTGTCTGTGTTTCCTTCTAGATTTCTCTCTGAGTTCTATGCTCTTTGCTTAATTTTGATGCTTGTGTTTCAACCCCCTATTGCTCTGTGTTCTTTGCTTAGGGTTTCCCTTAGATTATTCAATACGGGCTATGTATCGAACTTGACTGTTCATCCTATTGATTATTTTATACTGATTCTATGGTACTTCCCTTTAAGCTGTAATTTCGTGTAAATCTTTACTGATTTGAATTTATTCCTTATATTGTAAAAAAATTTCCTTTGATAGTATCTTTACTGATCTCCGACCTTTTATCTCTTGCCTTATTATATGAATGACTATGCTGTTAATTGATTCTTACACTTTTTACTTAATTAGAGTATTATGTATCTAGCCTGATTTGTCCGTTCTATACTTGCAGCTTGAATTATTTCCTCAAAGCTATATATAGTCTCTTTCCTTATTTGTTACCTGCTTATTATCGTTTGAAGTGAACTCTCTTAATTAAGGGAGTACTTGTGTTGTTTATTACACTAATTGATTCCGAGTCCCACAATTACTGAACTAAATGAACCCCTTTCTTTATTTAGTGACGTACTGATTCTTTTCTTAATTGAACCCCTGTGTATTTGCCCTTAATTTCCTACTGTGCACTTAAGTCTTACTTGATTTTCTTTGCTTAAATATGTCCTGCTCTTTACTGTTGGTTAATCATCCCTTAATTAAAGGAAAACTTGCTGATTTTGTGCCTCATTGATTCTGTGGTTTCCTTAATTGTTGAAGACTGATTTCCTTTACCTTATTTTACTCTGCTCTTAACTACTATATAAACTCTCCTCTATTCTCACTTTAAGAGATGAACAATTAGTTCAAAAACTCCCTCTCTCACTTGAAGCTTTTTGTTCTCTTTTTTTGCTACTTGCTATTGTCCTGAATTAGCCGGCTATAAGCCAAGGCTAATTATTGTGTATCTCCTACTTCCTGTTCGTGTTACCGCTCTTTTAAATCTCACTGGTATGTCCTGATTAGCTTTTCTTCAAAGCTTTGAACCAATGTGTTTTTTTATATCCTAGCATGCTATGTTCTTAACTGTTCTATGGCTTTACATACAACTGATACATGATACTTGTCATGCCTGCCTCTTTACTTGTTCATGATTAAGTCAACACTGTTATGGTCTTTACTTACTCTTGTGTGCATCTGTAAGCCATCTCTTTCCTGTTCAGTTTTCATGTGTCCATGATCCTGCTAAACCTTTATCTGTTATTATTTACTCTACTTATGATTCGACTTGTATGAATATCACTTGCTCTTAGTCTTACCTACTATAATCACTATCTACTATCATGTCTATACTTGGTTGTCCTGATCTGTGCAGCTACACTTAAGTTATGTATCTCTGTGTGTCACTATGTGACTTATTTGTCCCCTCTACCCCATAGCCCGTGTGTAACTCTATACTGTCTAAGGTTTCAAATTGTCTTTAAAAAAAAATCTTCAGTCCTAAAAATCCTTTAAACTACTCCTTCCTGCCGTTCACACTACTCTTAGAAAGTAGGTCCTACCCCCTTCGTGTGAGCATTTCCTTGAGTACCCCTTGAGTATTCATTGAACTTTGACACACAAGGCTAGTAATTTCACACTGCACTTTATTCAAACTTGCTTGGGTGCTGGTATTGGCTAGGGACCCAATAAGGACCCTAGGGAGCCTTGCCGCACCGGGGCCATGAAGGCTGTGAGGCTAGAAAAGGGGTGAGGCTGGAAAATTGGGCCTGATTGAAGTCTCCCTATAGAATAACTTCTTATTTTCCTTTGTCATGTATGTAATCCATTTATTATGGTCTGTAATAATTTGTAAACAAATGATCGGGGCTGGATAGTGAATATGGGGGTTATACATGCCTAGATTAGATAATGGGTAGAAAACATGCCTATAGGACTTTATTTGTGCATCGGAAAACTTGTATAGGACATGCATTTAACATATTAGAAATCCTGTTTTAGGTCCTTCACTTTCAGCATGTTATCACACTTATCTCCTAATTCTGAGCAGTTAATAATAAGCAAACTCAACTGCATAAGGTCATCGCTGCATTTAGAAACCATGTTTTAGGAATCTCTATGTACATTAGATATCCTGTTGTTTAGGATCTTATATTTCTCTTAGTTGCAATCGTAAAACGCCTAATTCGCATGCTTAATTTAAACAAAAAATGGCTAAACTACCTGCAATATTTCGCCAATGTATATCCCTTAAAATCAGAGTTAACTATGCATGATCACCTTCTTAAGTAGGCAATGTATATGACGCCTAGGCAAACCTTAGGCCTAATACGCACAAAAACCAAAATAAGTCATTCAGCACTTGGCTAGTCTTAAGGCTAATTAGTCTCTTTTGAAATCCTTAAAACCTTGTTGCTGTCACTCTTGTTCTCTGAAGTTCATTCCATTTCTTTCTAAATCTCCTGCTCTGTTCCTACTTACTGATTTTTTTTAAATTGTGCATTCACTCTTCTTTTTACTAAAACTCCCTTAAACTCTTGGTTCTTGTTCTATTTTCACTTATTGGGTTTTAAATTAAGTCACGCCTGTTCAAAGTACTCTGTTTATTTAAAATCTTGTTTTGCTTCTGATCACTGATTCTCTAAAGCTATTCATCTACTTTATTGAAAGTTTCTAAAATGTCGCACACTTTTCAACTCTTGATAATATCCTTAGACTACTGGATTTTTAATCAATCACTCTTCTCTAAACTGCTCTATTTTTAACAGAACTTCCTGTTTATTAATGAGTTTTCCAAAAGAAAAATCCAAATTGTTGAAACCCAATATTCTCCAACTCAAACTCCTGTTTTTACTTTGAGACCTTAATTGTGTTTAAGACGAGTCGTTTACATGTTTACCTGTGGAGGGATATATGAGCCTATTTCTTTGCCTTTATATGTTCCCTCATATGTGCAGTCCTACTTGTTCATGTATGTCACTTAGTATTTTAACCTTTAAACCTAAAGGTTCTGCCTAGTTCCTGCCTTGTAGGATTAGTAGTCCTAAACACCCTCCAGGACTTATAGGATGGGACGAGTAATGGCATGCAATAAGCTTTCGTGACCAACACATGCGCTTTAAATAACCTTACGGGGTGGGAAGGGTAGAATACGAATATGATGAACGGTGCGCTAATACCACGTGTAGCCGCCTCCTCGAGGTGTTACCTACCGGGTATTGCATTGAAGTGATCCGTATTACTTTAAACCTATGACAATTCTTTTTCAAATGTTTATGATATTCCAAAACCTTTAAAAGATTTTCATATTTGTTTTAAAATCCCCTCTTATGTGAACCTTATTTGTTACTTACTCACCGTCCAAATTCACAAAACCTATTGGCTGGGACCCACAATTGTGGATCTTGAGGGATGCCTAATACCTTCTCCTTGGGATAATTTCAAGCCCTTACCCAATCTCTGGTAACGCGAACTAGTTCATGAGTTATCAACTCTAGGTGCCCTAACGCACCATAAAAATCGTTAGGTGGCGACTCTTCCTTAAACCTCTACCTTTAAGGAGTTGTCCAGAATGTCATCAACCCGATCTCTCTGTACCTAACCCTGCGATAGAAAAAGGGGGCGCGACAGCATGTCGACTCTGCAAGAGATCTTCCTCTAGGCTTATACCATTACGATTTGCTTTGTGAGTTTGGATCTTAAATTTACATTTAAATGCTTACGCCTTTTCCTATTCCCCGTTATATGTTTTTTAACTATTTATTGTTTACAAGTATTTATTTCACCTGAACGTAACTGACATATCTTCATGTTTTCTTTGTAACCGCTTTCCATTATAACTGTTGTATTTTCTTTCTTTACCGCTTTCCTCAACGTAAAATACATGCCTATTTGTTTAAATGTTATTTATTGCATATCATGCTCCACATTCATTTTCCACTCGTGCCAAACAAAATTCTATAGCAACGCTTACAATGAGTGGTTGCGCTATTCCAATATTATCACCCCCTAAATTCGGAAAGGCGTATTTGCGTTAAAACTAGTCGATCAGCGCTGCAGTCGACAGTTCCGTGCTTTCCCCCTTGAGTTGTCCGCTCATGGGTACCAGTCTAAAACCCCAATAGAAACCGTACTCTATTGTATGTTGCATGCATCATGGTCAAACCTAGCTAGACTAACGTGTTTTCCGCACAATAGCCTTTAAGATAGCCTTGTCCAAAGTCCATTGGGTTTCACTGGAACCCAAAAGAACGCTTTCATGTTCTGTGCATTTATTTGGAGAACTTAAATGCTCATTGCTAATTATTGACATTAAATAGTCGAGTCCGATAGGGGTAAGGGCCTAACCTGTTTATTTTGCTGAGATGAGGCACGAGGTCCCCAGATTCGGCATGGTCACCATCATCCACCCAAAACTTCTAAATTGGTGGGAAGACTTGCATTCAAGCGACAAAACAGCAGTCAGAAAGAACCTGGGCAACTTTCTCTCTATTTTGGACATTCAGCCTAATAACATGATGATAGAGGCTGCCAGTTTATTCTGGGACTGTGATCGGTCGGTTTTCCAATTTGGGAACAATGACATGACGCCGTTGCTGGAGGAGAGAGGAGGTTTAGCTGGTTTGCCTTGGGAGTCTCAAGGGTTATTGATGCCTGAAAACCGAACAGGCCGGGGTTTTCTCAAAATGATGGGACTCAAGAAGAATCCGGATTTAGTCTACTTGGAAGACTCGTACATCCCTTTTGACTATTTTTACTATAGGTATGGCCGTAGTCATTCTTACCGCACATATCAGGAAGAGTTCGCCCTCACCTCTCTAGGACACATTCACCGCCTTGTGCTCGTCTTCATATTCTATTTTTTTGGATTGATGGTCTTCCCGAAGGGGAGAATCCATGCCAGATTGGCTATGGTTACCAAAACTCTGATGGAAGGGATCGACGGACAAGATTTCAGCATTGTACCCATGATTGTTGCTGACATATACCGAGCTTTGGAGAACTATCAACGAGGAGCAAAACATTTTGAGGGTTGCAACCTGCTACTTCAACTTTGGCTCACCGAGCATTGGGAAAGGGGTGACTACTGTCAAGACATACATAGGAGAATTTGGGATGATCATATTGCTTTCCATCACCCAAAGCGTATGAACTACATCCCCGACATGTTTGCACAGCCAGAAAATGCCAATGGATGGGTTGAGTTATTGGGAGAACTGACCGAGGATCAAATCCAATGGATGTTCGAGTGGTTCCCGGCCGATGAATTCATCATTCGGACTAGAAACACCCCGTTATTGATATTGATTGGTCTTAGAAGGACATACCCTTACGTCCCGATTCGCGTCATGAGGCAGGCAGGGAGGAAACAAGTCGTTTCAAGGGTCGAGAAAATGAGTCATCTCAGGGCGGACTTCCAAGATGACGATAGCCCTCACAAATGTCAAGCTCAACAATTATGGCACTACAGGATCCGGTTGGAGAAGGATACTATCGAGCCTGACAGGTATCACGCTGGTTGCTCTACTTACTATCTGGGATGGTTGGGAGATAACCGGGGATGAAATATTGAGCCAGGTTTTGCCCAAGGACATAGGGTCATAGACGAGAAAGCCGAGGCAACAACTAGGTTCAACAAGTTGCGCAAAAGGCTCCGTGAATGTGAAGAAGATCATCACAAAATCCACATAGCCAACAAAAAGCTGATCGAGGAATGGAAGGACATGGCCATCACTTCCACCCAGAGGCTAGCACACTTGGAACGAGGCATAGTTGACTTGGATGAAAAGTTCCTTAGGAGGATCGAGACTTGTCAAAAGACCGAGGGAGCTGAAGTAGGAAGTTTAGCGACCTACTTGCTGCTGGGACTCCGCGAGATGGGAATGTTGATAAAAGAAAGTAGAGGTGCCGAGTCTGGGGAAGGTCCTTCTGAGACCAAATAGATAGAATTTGTCTTTACCTTGCTTTTGATGTAATAAGGCCATTGGCCATTTATGACATTTTGCATTTTCCGTATTTTTAGAGTCAAGTTGGATTTGTCTATTTTATCATAAATAAAATGAGGCATTTAGTATTTAAGTTCTCCAAATTAATTTTTCGCTAGGCCTACCTCGGGCATTAAGAGGTCCCCCAACTATGCGTTTTACATTTTCGCACTACGTGTTTAAATTACCCCAATATTCTTTATATCTTCACTAACTTCACTGCCTTTTTGTTAGTTATTCCCCTTCCCCAAAGGTTAGTTCGTGCACTCTGGCATCAACAGTTTATTGCACCAGATCAAAGGGCCCTCCTCCTACTCCTCCTCCCAGTCCTCCCAAAAGGAAAAGCAAGGGTAAAACAAAGATGGCAAATGCAAGCGGTACTAGAAAAGACAACAGGGATGAACAGGTTGAGATCATTGATGGTCAGGGTATTCAGGTTCTGCACGAGGGTATGTCTCCACTAGAGAAGAAGTTGTTGAAGTTCCAAGAGGAACTTGACCAAGTCAAGAATTTGGCCCACCTATCATTCTCCCTCAACGTTCCAGACGTTCACTTCCCAAATACCATGAACCCCACTTTACCCCAAAACGTCACAAAACAACCCAATCACCCCAAAGATCCAGTTCCACCAGCACCACGTAACACATGTCACTACAACACTCCACCTCCCCAAGATCAGAAGAGAGACCACTTCCAAGCTTATGACAACCGCATTTATGTGGAAACCGTAGATCATTCCGCACCGCACACCTATGAGTCTGACGAGAGGGACATGCTCATCAGGAATCTTGCCGAGGAACTCAAGAAATTGACCAACCGAGTTCAGATCGTCGAAGGAGTTAAAGGGGTTGAGGGATTGAATTATGAGGACCTTTGCATACAGCCTGATGTTGAACTGCCCTAGGGGTACAAACCTCCTATGTTTGAGATGTTCGATGGTACTGGTGACCCAAGAGTCCATCTGAGGACTTACTGCGACAAATTGGTCGGTGTGGAAAAAGATGAAACGATCTGCATGAAACTCTTCATGAGGAGTCTGAAAGGTGATGCACTGTCCTGGTACATCAATCAGGATCCAAAGAAATGGATCAATTGGGTGAATATGGATATGGACTTCAAGATAGATTCAGATTCAATACGGAGAATGCACTGGATGTGTTCTACATCCAGAACTTGAAGAAGAAACCAACTGAGACTTTTCGCGAGTATGCTACTCGTTGGAGGTCAGAGGCTGGTAAGGTCAGGCCAGCCTTGGAAGAAGAACAGATGAAGAAATTCTTCGTGCGCGCTCAGGAACCTCAGTACTATGAGCGGCTGATGATGGTCGAAGGGCACAAGTTTTTTGATATCATCAAGTTGGGAGAGCGAATCGAGGAAGGCATCAAAAACGGTATGGTTACTAACTTTGAAGCCTTACAGGCTACCAACAAAGCTCTGCAGTCCGGTTGTGTGTCCAAGAAAAGGGATGTAGGAGCCGTGATGGTGGCACATCAAGCCAAGTCCCCTCCAAAATATCAAGTATACCCCGCACCTTCCTTCACATACCAACCAACTCCGAGTTACCAAGCACCTTCACCTCAATACCAGACACCCTCACCCACCTACCAAACTCCACCATTCATATATTAGCCTACCTCACCCAAATACTCACAACCAACTCCCATCTATAATGCCTACAACTCCCAACCTTCTCACTATCAATCACCCCCTAATCGCCAAAACTTCCCGAGACATCGCCCAAATTTCGACCGTCGTCCACCAAAAAAGTATACTCCCATAGCTGAACCCATTGACCAATAATACGAAAAGCTCAAAACCGCCGGTTATGTCACACCCATCCCCGATGTCATCCCCGAGAACCCATCTCAATGGGTTAACCCAAACAAAACATGTGCTTACAACTCCGGCATGAAAGGACACACCATCGAGGAATGCCGCTCCCTGAAAGACAAGATACAAACCCTCATAGATAACAAAATCATTGTAGCCAAGGACCCTGCTCCTAATGTTCGCAATAACCGCTGCCTGACCATAAAGGAGGTGTACACATGATTGAGGTTGAAGATGATTGGGATCCCGAGGGATCAATTGGGCTAATTGCCGAGGGTGATCCGAAGAAGCCTGCGATCACTCTTAATCCGATCGTGGTCCAGATGCAGCTGTCTGAGGAAGTTGAGGTAAACATGTCCATTCCACTTGAGTTTGAATCAAGACCGCCAGCCGAAGGAAAGGCCCTAGGGCCGATCGAAGTTGAGTTTGTGCGATCGCTCGAAGTTGCAATCCGGCCATCTATAACATGTACTCCGGGAGGAATAAGAATGACCACACCTATTCCAGTGGCAATGTCAACAACGCCACCCTTTTACTCGGAAGCCATTCCGTGGGACTATACCGCTGAAGGAAGAAGGAAAGGTAAAGGTAAGTCTGAAGAAGCCATCGCCGCATAGGGTATGACAAGAACTGGCAGAGTTTATACCCTCGAGCATTTGGCCGAGTCTAGCAAGAAGGCCAACAACCGTCCCCCCATCATCGAAACAGGTTTAGACGATCAGTGGAGAAAGATACAAGCCAAGGAATACTCAATCCTCCACCAGTTGAACAAAATGCCAGCTCAGATATCCATCATCTCCCTGTTACAAAACTATGAAACTCACATGAGTGCTTTGCTAAGGGTGCTGAGTGAAGTGTACGTGCCAGACAATATCACCAGTGGAGAAAGGGCCAACATGGTGGGCCAGATACTGGAGAGCCATAAGATCACCTTCCATGAAGATGAGCTACCGCCCGAGGGGTTAGGGCATAACAGAGCACTACACATCACGGTACAATATGAGGATCATTTCATCACAAGGATCCTAATTGACGGGGGTTGCAGTCTCAATATCTGTCCGCTGGTCACATTCAAGAGATTGGGAAAGAGTCTACATGAGATAAAGGAAGGAGAGATCAACGTGAAGGCCTTCGACGGTTCGCAAAGGTCCACCATGGGAGAAATTACTTTGTGCTTACAGATGGGACCAACCTCATTCAATGTAGATTTCCAAGTGATAGATGTGCCTGCATCCTATAACTTACTATTGGAACGACCTTGGATCCACGCGGCTGGGGCCGTGGCACCAACCCTACATCAAGCGGTGAAGTTTGAGTGGAATCATCAAGAGGTAATCATTCATGGCGACGGTAGCAACCATATCTACGGTCTCCAGACCTTTTTGATCATCGATGGAAGGAGAAAGTTGGGCAGAGAAATCTATCACAACATAGATCGTGTTAACGCTATTGACAAAGACAAGTGGTGGGGCAGTAAGACCGAAATCATATTGAACTGGAAAGGGAAGGAGCCGGGAAAAGGGCTCGGCAAGCATCTTCAAGGAATAACAAAGCCAATAACACTCAAGAAGCACGATACTACTTTTGGGCTAGGGTACAAGTACACTTGGAAGGAGTTCAAGAACTGGTCGCCACCATGGCGCGGCCCCTATTACCCATTGGAGCAGCGAATACCCCGCATAGAGCAGACTTTGCAGACAACTAACATCGCATATGGTACAGACGAAGAAGAAGCACTAGAGGCAATAAGGGATCTATTTCTGGATGATGAGGATATGGACTACTGTATCATTTTTGAAGAGGAGAGGGAGGAAGGCCCTTCCATACAAGTCGTGAGCAAGGGATCACATCTCAACAATTGGTCCGTCAGCCTCGGGGTAGCAAGGCTAACAAAACAAGCATTATTTACAGTCTATTTATTCAAATACTTTTCTCCCTTTTCGCATTTTTTAATTTATGCAAGAAAGAGCTCCTATGTTCGAACAATTACTCAATTTATCAAAGCATTTCCCATTTCTTTATAAATCTTATATTTACTTATATTTAATTGTTATTGTTTTCCTCTCCATTACTTTATTTTGCACATCATCACTATTACTTATCTTGATGAACCGACGACTGTGACCTGCAACGAGGCAACGCAACAAACGGATTTCGAGTCAGACGAGGATGATATACCTGAGGAAATTATTAAAGAAGTCGAGAACTTTGTGAATAGACCTAAGTCTAACTTGGACGAGACTGAGGTCGTCAACTTGGGAAGCGCAGAGAACGTCAAACAAACACGCATCATCATTCATCTATTGCCGTCAGAAAAGGAGTAATATACGGAATTTTTAAGGGAGTATGAGGACATATTCGCCTGGTCATATGATGACATGAGTGGCCTCAATACATCTATTGTGGCCCACAAACTGCCAACTAATCCAACATGCCTGCCAGTGAAACAAAAGCTCAGGAAGTGCAAACCAGACATGAGCTTGAAAACCAAAGAAGAGGTCACCAAGCAGATCAACGCCGGGGTTCTCCGAGTGGTCGAATATCCTACATGGTTAGCCAATATTGTGCCTGTACCAAAGAAAGATTGGAAGGTCAGGGTCTGCGTCGACTACCGGGATCTCAACCGGGCCAGTCCGAAAGACGACTTCCCCTTGCCAAATATACACATCTTAATTGACAATTGTGCCAAGCACGTGCTGTAGTCCTTTGTAGATTGTTTTGCTGGTTACCATCAGATTTGGATGGACGAGGAAGACGCTGAGAAACAACATTCATTACGCCGTGGGGAGTGTATTGCTACAAGATGATGCCATCCGGTTTGAAGAATGCAGGGGACACTTACATGAGAGCCATGAATACTATATTCCACGATATGATTCACAAGGAGATCGAGGTATATGCGGACGACGTCATTATTAAATCAAAGAAAGCTGTTGATCACATGGAAGATTTGAGGAAGTTCTTCAACAGGTTAAGAACATACAGTCTGAAATTGTACCCCGCGAAGTGTGCGTTCGGGGTTCCTGCTAGAAAATTATTGGGTTTCATTGTAAGCCGCCGGGGAATAGAATTGGATCCATGCAAAGTCAAAGCCATTCAGGAATTGCCACCACCTAAGAACAAGAAGGATGTTATGAGCTTTCTGGGAAGGCTCAATTATATCAACCGGTTCATAGCCCAATCTACTGTCATTTGTGAACCAATATTCAAAATGCTGAGAAAAGATGTTGCCACCAGATGGACTGAGGATTGTCAAAAGGCCTTCGAAAGAATGAAAGAGTACCTCTCAACACCGCCAGTCTTGGTACCCCCAGAGCCCGGAAACCCCTATTACTCTACCTAGCTGTATTAGATGGAGCTTTCGGTTGCGTTCTCGGGCAACACGACGAAACAGGAAGGAAGGAGAAAGCATTTTACTACCTCAGCAAGAAGCTCACTCCGTATGAGGCCCGGTATTCTCTATTAGAGCGCACCTGTTGTGCTTTGACGTGGGTCGCACAAAAGCTGAGGCATTATTTCTGTGCCTACACAACGTATCTCATATCAAGGATGGATCCGCTCAAGTACATCTTTCAGAAACCTATGCCCACTGGAAAGCTGGGTAAATGGCAGATTCTGTTAAGTGAGTTTGACATCATCAACATAACTCAGAAGGCAGTCAAGGGACAGGCATTAGCCGATCATCTTGCTGAGAATCCTGTGGACGGGGAATACGAACCCTTAAAAACGTATTTCCCCGATGAGGAAGTATCATTCGTAGGAGAGGACATTCTAGAATCCTATGACAAATGGAGGATGTTCTTTGATGGGGCTGCAAACATCAAAGGCGTGGGTATTGGAGCAGTCTTAATTTTAGAAACCGGTCAGCACTACCCGGTATCCGCCAAACTCAGGTTCCCCTGCACCAACAACATGGCTGAATATGAGGCCTGCATCCTGGGGCTCAACTTGGCCATCGACATGAATGTTAAGGAATTATTAATGATTGGTGATTCAGAGTTATTGATACACCAAGTTCGAGGAGAATGGGCGACCAAGAATTCCAAAATATTGTCGTATCTACATCGCGTACAGGAATTGAGAAAGAGGTTCACAAAGATAGAATTCTGGCACATCCCCAGAATCCAGAATGAGTTCTCCGATGCACTGGCCACCTTGTCATCTATGATCCAACATCCAGACAAGAACTTCATTGATCCTATCCCATTAAGTATTCACAATCAGCCGGCCTACTGCGCCCATGTTGAAGAATAAGCGGATGGAAAGCCTTGATTTCATGACATTAAGTAGTACTTGGCAGAGGGAGAGTATCCAGAACTTGCAACCGCTATTCAAAAGCGCACTCTTCGAAGGTTATCAAACAATTTCTTCATAGCGGAGGAATCCTGTATAGGAGGACTCCCGGTCTGGGTTTGCTAAGATGTGTCGATGCAAAGGAAGCAACGAAGTTGTTGGAGGAAATACATGCCGGTACATGCGGTCCTCATATGAACGGGTTTACTAGCAAAGAAGATACTTCGGGCTGGTTATTTCTGGATGACCATGGAAACAGACTGCATCCAGTATGTCCGCAAATGCCATCGATGTGAAATACATGGGGATATGATAATGATACCTCCTAGTGAGCTTAATGCAACAAGTTCACCTTGGCCGTTTGCCGCTTGGGGCATGGACGTTATTGGACCAATCGAGCCTGCAGCCTCCAATGGACACAAGTTCATTCTGGTTGCCATTGACTATTTCACCAAATGGATCGAAGAAGCATCTTACAAAGCAGTTACTAAGAAGGTCGTGGCCGACTTTGTCCGCGACCGCATTGTCTGTCGGTGCGGAGTTCCATAGTCAATCATCATCGATAATGGTTCCAATCTCAACAGTGATTTGATGAGAGTAATGTGTGAAACCTTCAAGATCCAGCACAAGAATTCGACGTTGAGGCTGCCAACAAAAACATCAAAAAGATACTGAGAAAAATGATAGAGAAGCAAAAGCAGTGGCATGAGAAATTATGATTTGCTCTGTTGGGATATCGCACCACGGTTCGCACATCAACCGGGGCAACTCCTTACATGTTGGTATACGGTATAGAATCCGTCATTCCTACTGAAGTTGAAGTTCCATTTTAAGAATTATACAAGAAGCGAAGCGAAGCGACGAAGAATGAGTAAGGAGCAGCTATGAGAAATTGGCCCTCATAGACGAAAAAAGAATGAACGCAGTTTGTCATGGTCAGCTATATAAGAATAGAATGACCAGAGCCTTCAACAAGAAAGTCAAACCAAGACGATTCACACCGGGGCAGCTGGTGTTAAAGAAAATCTTTCCTCATCAAGACGAAGTAAAAGGGAAATTCTCTCCCAATTGGCAAGGCCCGTACATGGTTCACTAAGTGTTGATAGGAGGAGCACGCATACTCGCAGAAATGGATGGAGAAGTTTGGCCTAAACCAATCAACTCAGACGCAGTCAAGCGCTACTATGTGTAATTATTATGCTTCTATCAATGCTGTAATTTGAACTACGTCTGACCTTATTCCCGTTTAAGAGGGTATACGTAGGCAGCCCTATGGGTTCGGTCATATTTTAATAAAATTTTCATTTTCCCCACAAACGGAAACTGGGGAAATTTTTTTAGGAGGACCCTCAAATCTCCGCAGCAAGAGAGGTTGCAATGTCTTGAACCGCGTCATGGTCGTCGGTTCATCCAAAGAATACTATTCTTTTCTATATTTTATATCATATTTTATAAAACCATGCATATTTATTTCTCAAAAATAGCTTGTTTTAGCAACGCTACCCCTGTGGTACAAACAAAGTCATCATCATCAAGCAGATAGGCCGATCTGAGCCAGCAGGGATACGAACTAACCATTCCCTCTACAGAACTCACGACTTTTCTTTGGATGCAGGCACAAATACGGTGAAAGCCCAAGACATCCCATTATCCCCACAAGACGCATGCTTCTCAAGGATACGCTCTCGAACTCATCACACATGCCAACACTTATTACTATCATCATTGCAACGATACTTCATTCACAACAGTCGTATCATCGCACTTTATCATCAGCTAAAAACTCTTACTATCACTTTATTTTCTGCATTGCATCAGGCTACCTTTCAACCTCTCGAGACTAAGCTATGTCTCCATCTTGCATGAGTTTAAGCTCTACCTCCATCTACATTCAAATTTGCATAAGGCTATCACTCTGCCTTACGAGGTTAAACTCTACCTCCATCTGCATTTGCATCTGCATAAGGCTATCAGTCTGCCTTCCGAGGTTAAGCTCTACCTCCATCTGCATTCGCATCTTTGCATAAGGCTATTATTCTGCCTTCCGAGGTTAAGCTCTACCTCCATCTGCATTCGCATCTTTGCATAAGGCTATTATTCTGCCTTCCGAGGTTAAGCTCTACCTCTATCTGCATTCGCATCTTTGCATAAGGCTATCATTCTGGCTTTCGAGGTTAATCTCTACCTCCATCTGCATTCACATCTTTGCATAAGGCTACCATTCCTCCTTCCTAGGTTAAGCTCTACCTCCATCTACATTCGCATCTTTTCATAAGGCTACCATTCCGCCTTTCGAGAATAAGCTCTGTCTCCATCTTCCGAGGTTAAGCTCTACCTCCATAAGAGCTGCGGTGGCGCCCGCCGTCCGCTTGCCGACCCGCAAGTTCCGATAGATAGGTTGACAGTCCTCCTAGTAGGCTATCAGCTCAGCAGAAGGTGTTGCTGCACTCCACTCGCTCTGGAGTTGCCTATTTGGTCAGTATAACTGGGACATGCATTGACTAGTATGGCGGGGCCCTGTCACGACCTTTTTTATGTTTATGTACTCTTAGAGGCTTTGTAGACAGGGGTTCGTTTTGTATAGTATGTCAGAGGCCTTGACGGCCCATATGAATTCATGTTTTAAGAAAAATGATTCATTAATACAACATTTTTTTTCACTTGCAATTGTACATTACGAGTTGTGGCCATGTTGGCCCATGATAGTTAAAAAAAAGTAACGAACGAGTTACATAGTGGTTCGCTCAGGCCAGTTTGGCACCGGGTGCCAGCCACGCCTCCCAAGGTTTGGGCGTGACAAACTTGGTATCAGAGCATTTGCATTTGCTTCTTGCATAAGGCTACCTATTCTGCCTTCCGAGGTTCTACGCTACCTCTCTCCACATCTTATTGCACTACACTAAGCTCATTTCTACCTTTTCAAAACAGTCACCTTTCGTTACCCTATTGATCTACACCTTCTTTCGGGCTAAGCTTTGCCCACTTTCTTTTCGCAAATCGCAATACTAAGCTCTGTCTTGCCAACATCATACTACTGCATTCTTCATGGGCTGAAATATCGCCAACTTGTCCAAAGGCGTCATCGTTCGGAGGCACCATCCTCACGGCCTGAGAACATCATTTCATAGCCTGCGGATCTCTTCTTCAACTTGCATATCATTATTCAAAGGCATCATCGTTCGGAGGCACCATCCTCATCGCCCGAGAACATCATTTCATGGACTGCGAATCCCGCGCCAAGCGATTCATGGCCCAGGACATCATGGTCTAAGGACATCATCTTAATGGTCCAAAGACATCATTCATAGTCCGACGGGAACGTGTATCATGTTTATATTATGCAAAATATGCGCTTGTTCTCTATCTGCAGGTAACCCGGCCGGAACAGCCAACTAGGCAGGAGCAGACAGATCCAGTTCTCCGATACAACCGTAAGAACTTCATACCCTTACACTACCATGCACCTTGCGTCTGTTCTTATGAAACATCGCCGGTATATTTTGCCGATGATTCCTGAACTACAAATGGCCTGATTCCTATAAAACCAGGATATGTAGGCAGCTCAGAAACCAGGGTGCGGCCAAATGCTATCCCACAGTTTCATCTCGGTCAAAATTGGCCATCATATCTTTACGCGACAACTTTTTCATCCTTCCCGGGTAAAGAGGGGAAACTGTTGATACCCAGTTTTTCCTCAAATTATTTTCAAACTTATATATAAGCTTTCAAAATCACTCTTTGCAATAATGAGTATTTTCCTAATTTTTCATATTTTATCTAAACTATTTCCCTATTTATTTAGTATTGTATATTTTTATAATTTATAAATTGTGCTCTAAAATAATTTCAAAATACTTTCCAGTTTAGTACGTCATTTAAAATCACTTGTTATTTATTAAAATCCAATTATTTCGTAAATTGGCCAATTGTGTCTTATTTAATTTCAATTACGATAATTTTGCAACTATAGCCTAATTGCATATTTATGTTATTTTAATTCGATAATTATTCATTTTTATATTTAATATCATTTAATTACCTTAATTTCATTTATTTAAACTCAATTTTATTTTTATATAATTATTAGCTG
Source organism: Nicotiana undulata (assembly GCA_005239495.1). NCBI lineage: Eukaryota > Viridiplantae > Streptophyta > Magnoliopsida > Solanales > Solanaceae > Nicotiana > Nicotiana undulata. The sequence continues at coordinate 6,295 of ML265125.1, read as the reverse complement.
TTTTACTAATTACTTATCTATTGTTTATGGGTATTTAACTAATAGCCACTTTTGTTTCAATTATAGCCCAAAATCAAAACCCAACCCACCTGACCCTTTATCCCAATTCCTACCCAGCCCAAACCCAATTCATACCCGGCCTAACCTACAATTTAATCTGAACTNATCTATTTTTATGGGTATTTAACTAATAGCCACTTTTATTTCAATTATAGACCAAAATCAAAACCCAACCAATCTGACCCTTTATCCCAATTCCTACCCAGCCCAAACCCAACTCATACCCGGCCCAACCCACAATTTAATCTGAATCATTGATCAATCTTGATCAACGGATCAAACCGCACCTTCCATAATTAAACTAACCTAACCCCCCCCCCCGTCTCTCATTCAATTGAGACCACTCTCTCTTTCGTCTCTTCTGCTCCCTCATCTCTCTAGAACGTTCTGGGCTCTTTGTCTTCTCTGATGGCCTCCAGCCTTCATCTCCGGCCACTTCCACGCTCACCACCTTCGACCACCGGCCACTACGAAGCCTCATCTCTCCGGTTTTCTCAATCCTTAAGACCCCCATGGGTCTAGCCATGCCGGACCATCACTGGAAGCTCCGCCTGAGGCTGTTTCCGACCGTCTCCGATGGGTTTTGACTCGATGGTGTACTAATCACCATTGTTACCGAGTTTCAGAGCCAGGTTCTCTTTACTTTCTCTGGTTTCTTAAGAAACCCTAACTCGACCTAAATCTCTTAAAATCTCTGTATTTTAACGATTTTAACTCATTGCTTCATGTTTTGAACTCTCCTCTACTCGATCTTTACAAATACTCAAGTTTTAAACGTTTTGGTCCCTTTTCGAACTAGGGCTTCTCAACCCTTTCTGAAAACGCTTTATCTTCTAAGTTTTATTGCTAATATATGATTTCATTATTTTTTAGACGCTTTTCTTGTTTAAACCTCCTTATCCTGATGAAACCCTAGTTTTAAGGTTTATATTTGTGTTATGCTTGCTTGTCTGTGTTTCCTTCTAGATTTCTCTCTGACTTTTATGCTATTTGCTTAATTTTGATGCTTGTGTTTCAACCCCCTATTGTTCTGTGTTCTTTACTTAGGGTTTCCCTTAGATTATTCAATACGGGCTATTTATCGAACTTGACTGTTCATCCTATTGATTATATTATACTAATTCTATGGTACTTCCCTTTAAGCTGTAATTTCGTGTAAATCTTTACTGATTCTGAATTTCTTCCTTAATTTGTACAAAACTTTCCTTTGATAGTATCTTTACTGATCTCCGACCTTTTATATCTTGCCTTATTATGTGATTGACTATGCTGTTAATTGATTCTTACACTGTTTACTTAATTAGAGTATTATGTATCTAGCCTGATTTGTCCGTTCTATACTTGCTGCTTGAATTATTTCCTCAAAGCTATATATAGTCTCTTTCATTATTTGTTACTTGCTTATTACCGTTTGAAGTTAGCTCCCTTAATTAAGAGAGTACTTGTGTTGTTTGTTACACTAATTAATTCTGAGTCCCACAATTACTGAACTAAATGAACCCCTTTCCTTATTTAGTCACGTACTGATTCTTTCCTTAATTGAACCCCTGTGTATTTACCCTAATTGCCTACTCTGCACTTAAGTCTTACTTGATTTTCTTTCCTTAAATGTGTCCTGCTCTTTACCGTTGGTTAATCATCCCTTAATTAAAGGAAAACTTGCTGATTTTGTGCCTCATTCATTCTGTGGTTTCCTTAATTGTTGAAGACTGATTTCCTTTACCTTATTTTACTCTGCTCTTAACTACTATATAAACTCTCCTCTATTATCACTTCAAGAGATGAACAATTAGTTCAAAAACTCCCTCTCTCACTTGAAGCTTTTTGTTCTCTTTTTTTGCTACTTGCTATTGTCCTGAATTAGCCGGCTATAAGCCAAGGCTAATTATTGTGTATCTCCTACTGCCTGTTCGTATTACCGCTCTTTTAATCTCACTGGTATGTCCTGATTAGCTTTTTTTCAAAGCTTTGAACCAATGTGTTTTTTTATATCCTAGCATGCTATGTTCTTAACTGTTCTATGGCTTTACATACAACTGATACATGATACTTGTCATGCCTGCCTCTTTACCTGTTCATGATTAAGTCAACACTGTTATGGTCTTTACTTACTCTTGTGTGCGTCTGTAAGCCATCTCTTTCCTGTTCAGTTTTCATGTGTCCATGATCCTGCTAAACCTTTATCTGTTATTATTTACTCTACTTATGATTCGACTTGTATGAATATCACTTGCTCTTAGTCTCACCTACTATAATCACTATCTACTATCATGTCTATACTTGGTTGTCCTGATTTGTGCAGCTACGCTTAAGTTATGTATCTTTGTGTGTCACTACGTGACTTATTTGTCCCCTCTACCCCATAGCCCGTGTGTAACTCTATACTGTTTAAGGTTTCAAATTGTCTTTAAAAAACAAATATCCAGTCCTAAAAATCCTTTAAACTACTCCTTCCTGCACTTCACACTACTCTTAGAAAGTAGGTCCTACCCCCTTCGTGTGAGCATTGCCTTGAGTACCCCTTGAGTATTCATTGAACTTTGACACACAAGGCTAGTAATTCCACACTGCACTTTATTAAAACTTGCTTGGGTGCTGGTATTGGCTAGGGACCCAATAAGGACCCTAGGGAGCCTTGCCGCACCTGGGCCATGAAGGCTGTGAGGCTAGAAAAGGGGTGAGGCTGGAAGATTGGGCCTGATTGAAGTCTCCCTATAGAATAACTTCTTATTTTCCTTTGTCATTTATGTAATCCATTTATTATGGTCTGTAATAATTTGTAAACAAATGATCGGGGCTGGATAGTGAATATGGGGGTTATACATGCCTAGATTAGATAATGGGAAACATGCCTATAGGACTTTATTTTTGCATCAGATAACTTGTATAGGACATGCATTTAACATATTAGAAATCCTGTTTTAGGTCCTTCACTTTCAGCATGTTATCACACTCATCTCCTAATTCTGAGCAGTTAATAATAAGCAAACTCAACTGCATAAGGTCATCGCTGCATTTAGAAACCATGTTTTAGGAATCTCTATGTACATTAGATATCCTGTTGTTTAGGATCTTATATTTCTCTTAGTTGCAATCGTAAAACGCCTAATTCGCATGCTTAATTTAAACAAAAAATGGCTAAACTACCTGCAATATTTCGCCAACGTATATCCCTTAAAATCAGAGTTAACTATGCATGATCACCTTCTTAAGTAGGCAATGTATACGACGCCTAGGCAAACCTTTGGCCTAATACGCACTAAAACCAAAATAAGTCATTCAGCACTTGGCTAGTCTTAAGGCTAATTAGTCTCTTTTGAAATCCTTAAAACCATGTTGCTTTCACTCTTGTTTTTTGAAGTTCATTCCATTTCTTTCTAAAACTCCTGCTCTGTTCCTAATTACTGATTTTGTTTTGAAATTGTGCATTCACTCTTCTTTTTACTAAAACTCCTTTAAACTCTTGGTTATTGTTTTATTTTGAATTATTGGGTTTTAAAGTAAGTCACGCCTGTTCAAAGTACTCTATTTATTTAAAATCTTGTTTTGCTTCTGATCACTGATTCTCTAAAGCTATTCATCTCTTTTATTGAAAGTTTCTAAAATGTCGCACACTTTTCAACTCTTGATAATATCCTTAGACTACTGGATTTTTAATCAATCACTCTTCTCTAAACTGCTCTATTTTTAACTGAAATTCCTGTTTATTAATGTGTTTTCCAAAAGAAAAATCCAAACTGTTGAAACCCACTGTTCTCCAACGCAAACTCCCGTTTTACCTTTGAGACCTTAATTGTGTTTAAGACGTGTCGTTTACATGTTTACCTGTGGAGGGATCTATGAGCCTATTTCTTTGCCTTTATATGTTTCCTCATATGTGCAGTCCTACTTGTTCTTGTATGTCGCTTCGTATTTTAACCTTTAAACCTAAGGGTTCTGCCTAGTTCCTTCCTTGTAGGATTAGTAGTCCTAAAACCCTCCAGGACTTACAGGATGGGACGGGTAATGACACGCAATAAGCTTTTGTGACCAACACATGCGCTTTAAATAACCTTACGGGGTGGGAAAGGTAGAATACGGATATGATGACCGGTGCGCTAATACCACGTGTAGCCGCCTCCTCGAGGTGTGACCTACCGGGTATTGCATTGAAGTGATCTGTATTACTTTAAACCTAGGACAATTCTTTTTCAAATGTCTATGATATTCCAAAACCTTTAAAAGATTTTCATATTTTTTTTAAAATCCCCTCTTATGTGAACTTACTCACCGTCCAAATTCACAAAACTTATTGGCTGGGACCCACAATTGTGGATCTTGAGGGGTGAATAATACCTTCCCCTTGGGATAATTTGAAGCCCTTACCCAATCTCTGGTAACGCGAACTAGTTCATGAGTTATCAACTCTAGGTGCCCTAACGCACCATAAAAATCGTTAGGTGGCGACTCTTCCTTAAACATCTACATTTAAGGAGTTTTCTAGAATGTCATCAACCCGATCTCTCCGTACCTAACACGTGTGATAAAAAAAGGGGACGCGACACCTTGTAGCACACTTTAAATCAAGTTAAAACACAAATAACATCAAACTACAAAAGAAAAAAGAAAAGAACACGAGATGCCTCCCAAGAAGCACCTGATTTAACTTCGCGGCATGACGCAAAATACCCTCAAATGAAGTGAATGACTTCCACCATGTGGCTATCTGTGCTTCGCACGATGACCATTGTCTTAGAATACTTCATCATTCTTGTTCTTCAAGTATAATGCACCAAAAGGTGTCACACCAACAATTTCAAATGGACCATTCCACTTGGATTTTAGCTTCCCCAACATAGAGTTACACAACAAAACAAGATCTCCCAGCTTGAACTCTTTGTTCCAAATGTATTTGTCATGAGGATATTTCGTCTTTTATTTGTACGAGGAGGAACTCGCATATGAATTGTACTGGAACTCATCCAATTCATTCAAATGTACAACCCGCAAGTTAGCGGCTACATCTCAATCAAGATTCAACTTCTTTAGCTTCCACATTGCTTTGTGCTCTAGTTCCACTGGAAGATAACAAGCTTTTCCGAATACCAACCGATATGGAGACATTCCAATAGCGTTTTTAAGCCGCCCGTGAAGTCCATAATGCATCACCAAGCTTCTTGGACCAATATGTCCAATTAGCATTCACCATTTTAGACAAGATACTCTTTGTCTCCCGAGTTGAGACTTCCACTCGCCCACTAGCTTGTGGCTGATAGGGAGTCGTCACCTTATGAGTAACAACATACTTGCTAAGTAAAATGTCAAAAGCTATGTTGCAAAAGTGGGATCCCTATCACTTTTGATTGCACGTGGAGTACCAAATCTTGTGAAAATATTCTTTGTAAATAAATCCACTACACTACTCGCCTCATTGTTGGGTAAAACGATGGACTCAACTAATATTGACACATAATTTACCATGACCAATATGTAGGTGTTTCCACAAGATCTCACAAAAGGGCCGATGTAAAAAATATCGATCAACAAGATGGTCATGAGAGGCATTTCTATTTTCTTTGAGATTTCACCGGCCCGTTGACATTCATCACATTTCTTCACCAAATCACTAGCATCCTTGTAAATATTAGGACAATAGAAACCAAAACTAAGCATATTGGCCAATGTTCTTGCTCCACCATGATGACCACCATATAGCGAAGAATGATAAGCACTAAGAATATCACCCTGATTTTCTTCTGGTACATACATCCTAATCATACCATTCGTATTAGTCCAGAAAAGGTATGTTTCATCCCAATAATAATTAGAAAATCTCTTTTGAGATTCTTCCGTTAGCTTTAAGAGAACTTATCCGGAATGATTCCACACACAAGAAAATTTGACATGTACGTGAACCAAGAAACCTCTTTCATTGAAATTGCCAAAAGTTACGGGGTAGGAGTCATCGATTTCAAGGCCATCATGCGATCTCCCCTCCTCCTCCAATTGAGACAAGTGGTCTGCCACTTGGTTCTCTGTCACGACCCGAAATCCCACCTTCGGGCCATGACTGCGTCTATCGTTGAACCCGCTAGACAAGCCAACGTTTGAACTAATAAAACTTATTAACAACAAATACGAACAAGATAACCAAGGCTTCGATGGCCCACCATATAAAATTTAACAAAATAACCCAAAATACAACATAGCACTTTTCGAAATAAAACCCATAAACAAATCCCAGAACTGGTGTCAC
>ML265124.1:380-30792 GCA_005239495.1 Nicotiana undulata | reverse complement strand
ATCAGTATGTACTTGCTTCTGTACATTGGCATCCTCCACTAGTATTATTTGATTATTTTCCTGCTCATGTGCATTGTCATCCTCTAGTAGTGAAAATTGGTTTGTAATAGTAAGCCTCTGAGGCACAGTAGTTGGCTGGTTATTAGCTGGTACTAGTTCTTTACCAGTATTTTCCTTTGCTTTAGCTTGATTTCCCCTATGCATGTTTCTGTTATCCCTAACCTCTTTCCACTTTTGGTGTGGATTTCCCACTACTTTCCCACTTGATAGAATCATTATAGGGCCATTGTTGTTGTTGCTAGCATTGTGAGGCTCGACCTCCTTACCCTTTGTACTTTCATTAACTGGTGCCTTATTGGCCATGAGTTCTGGATGTATTTTCCAGCACTCCCACATGTCATGGCCCTGTAATTTACATTCCTTGCAATATTTAGGTAGGTAGTCGTATTTGATGTTGATCCATTCTGTTCTGATTTCTTGTGTGATGTCATGTCTTATATTCATCCTGATCTTCTTTGGGAGGTCAGTTAGTAGGTCAACTAACACTTTCACACGAGCACAGCTTGGTCTTGTCTTGTTAACAGTGGCTAAATCTAAGTGTAAAGGTTTACCCACTGCTGATGCTAATGAAAACAGTACCTCTTTAACAAAAAAGGTAGGTAATAGGTTTGGAAAGGAAATCCAGGCCATTACTTTTGATGTTTCTTCTCCAGGTTTAAATTTAGAATCATATATCAATGTCCTCATCTGAAATTCTTCTCCATGTTTATCCTTTATGTAATATACTATCTTTGAAGTAAATTCGATAAAATCTTGCCACAAAGATAATCTTATCAATAAGTGACGATCACGTAGGTAACCAATGTTGCATTCTCCTTTTATTCCGCATTGAATTGGAATAATCCTACGTAATTCACTAAGTTCAGGCCAACCATATGAAAACTTACATACGACTGCATATTGCAAACCTTCCAGCACGTTCATACGATCAACTTCTGATTCCATGAATTCAATTAATGGTTCACCTTGTAAAAAAGAAGCACGCCTAATAGGAATAGGGTCCACAGCAGCAACTTGTTCATTAACAGCAGCAGTTTTTGACGCAGGCTTCACAGTTTTGGCATAATCCATGGTTTTTTTGGGCTCGTTTGGGTTCGTTGGGGGTTGGGTTGTGATGGGCGGGGTCGCAGGGGTCAGCCCAACCACTGGTGGTGGCTGGCCGCCGGATGTGGTGGCCATAATTGGCCGTAAATCAGCAACTTTTAGCTTTCTCTCTCTAAAAACGGAATTCTAGAGAGAAGGCAGAGAGAATTAGGGTTTGGGTTGTCGGTTATAGGTTAAAGAGTTGGAGTTGAAAAGTATCTAATTGGAATACCATAACCCAAAGTTTATCTTCAAAGTTGTGTTTGCTTTCCAGAAAATATGGAAATTTTTCGGAAAAGAAGCAAACGCATTAAACTGTTAGAACAAGGAGTATAATTTATGACCAAATAAAGATTTCTAACAATATCATAAATTGATGGTGGAAATTGTTGATACCAAATAAACAATGTATTCCAATGGTATGTAAACACTAAACACTCTAGACTTGAGTCTTAGGCTGGCCGGTTGACCGTGAAAGACACTGCAAAAAATTGACCTAAAATTTTATTATAAAGTCTCTGTTTACAATGGATCAATATACTTATGTCGACGTATAAAACAATTTTACTACTATTGCATTTAAACTTGTTGTCGCAGGTTTCTAATTCTAGGTTAGTAATCTCATTTATTTTGGATGATTACTTGTACATAACTTTTAGGTAACCTCTGGTCCAGTTTATTTGATTTTATTTTTTTGATTATTTTCACACATCCACCTTTTAGCATTAATTAACAATAAAATTGATCATATTAACCTTAATTTGTTCATTAGAATATAATAAATACTCCTATGCTCTTTACTCTAAGAACAACTTTGAAAAAAGGAAGTTAATTCCTTCTTGCTTGATATCTGAAAAAATCAAATATTATGAACCACAAAAAAAGGCCAAAAAATTAATTGAAGTGGATCGGGAGTAATATAAAACTCTTTTATACTGTCAGTATTTAAAATTTAAACTCATTCACAATTGCTTCAGATATGTACAAGAGCATGTAGGTATCTACAAAGTCATGCATTTCCAAGACAATATAACCCAAGAACAAGTCAAAGTCATGCAAACCTAATCCTCCAAGTTCGATGAAATTCAATGGCCAAATACAATTGACTTTTTAGTTCCAATGCATTGCTTTCAACGACATTATGTTTCAAGAGGACAATATGCAGATAAATAGACCTTGGCTACATTACAGAAAACCAAAACCTGAAAAATTCTTGAACATCTTGTTACCAGAAAAAGTAAGAAAATCAATTATCTTTTACCATTTCCAGCAACATGATTTCAAGTGTTCTTTCTGATATTAACATGCCATCAGCCAGAACGATCATTTCTTCCACAGCTTCCATAGATGCTACAGCCATGGTGGTTCGATCCGTAGCCCGAGACCTAATCCGTTATGAACTCCAACATTATGTTTACTTGAGCATCCGTGGCTTCTTCAAATCATTTTCTTCTGAAATGGTTTTGATCATTGAAGAATTTGATGGACTAGCCAGCAACCAAATCTATAAGGCTGCTGAAGTCTATTTAGGCACCAAGGTTTCCATTTCTGCTGGTAGCTTCAGAGTGAGTATGCCAGAGAAAGAGACTAAGATATCCACCTTTGTAGCGAAAGACCAAGTGGTGTTGGATAAGTTTAATGGTATTCAGTTCAAATGGAGGCAAGTTACTAGGCAGGTTGAATCCAAGAGGACCAATTACCCTGTTCAATCTTCTACTCAGTCCGAACTTCGGTACTTTGAGCTATGCTTTCACAAGAAATACAAGAATATGGTATTTGAATCCTATTTCCCTTTCGTCCTCAACGAGTCAAACAAGGTTAAAGAAGAGAGGAAGACCCTCCAAATTTATACTATGAATAATGAACACATGAGGAGATACTCATAGATTATACATGGAACTCCATCAAGCTAGATCATCCTGCAACTTTTGACACATTGGCCATGGACAGAGAGCTCAAGGAAATGATCGTGTGTGATTAGGACAGATTTGTTAAAAGAAGGGATTTCTACAAGAAAGTTGGCAAGGCATGGAAACGTGGGTACTTGTTATATGGTCCACCGGGGACTGGGAAATCAAGTTTGATAGCAGCCATGGCTAATTACCTTAACTTTGATATATATGATCTGGAGCTAACTGATATACGTGCAAATTCAGACCTTAGGAGAGTCCTACTCTCCACAGGGAACAGATCAATCCTAGTCGTGGAAGACATTGACTGCAGCCTCGATATTGAAGATCGCAAAGCAGAAGAACAGACTTTGAAGGCACTCAAACCTCATATAACGCAAGCTCAAACTATAAATATAGTTAGGAAGCCAAAACCTCAGGAGGTAAGTCTCACTTTTCTTGCATCCTATATACCATTCCACGTTTAGATAAAAAATTAATGACATTTTTCAAAAAGCATATATTGTTAGTACACCAAAGTTAAATTCGTAATGATTTTGTTTCTTTATTGAATATTGTTAGGTTACGTTATCAGGGTTGCTAAACTTCATAGATGGGTTGTGGTCAAGCTGTGGTGACGAGAGGATAATAGTGTTTACGACGAATCACAAAGACAGGTTGGATCCTGCCTTGTTGAGGCCAGGCAGAATGGATGTGGATGTCCACATGTCCTATTGCACTCCTTGTGCTTTCAAGACATTGGCTTGGAATTATCTTGGAATTGAGGACCATCCTCTTTTCCCTGAAATCCTTGATCTTTTAGACGAGGCAATGGTGACCCCTGCTGAAGTGGGTGAGCAATTGCTGAGGAATGAAGGGGTCGAGACTGCTTTGAGCAGTCTCCTTGATTTCATCCACAAGAAAAAGAAAGAAGCCGATGAAATCAAGGCAAAAGGTCTGGAAAATGAAGAAACCGAGGGAAAATTAGTTGTTGAGATTTCTCAAGGAGTAAATTATGATTAAGAATTTTATAGTTAATGGACATTCTTTCAGTTTAACTTTGATAGTTGAAGTGCATTTTGTTGAGAAAAGCATCATCTACTATAGTGAAAAAGAATGTTCTTCAAAAATAGAGAGCTGATGTTGGGTATATCAATGTACACTTAACTTGATTAATAAACCATTAGAGCACCTTTAATTGATAAGTAATAACTAAACAAACAGATGGTCTTTTCAGGAACTTTAATCTAATCCACTGACAACTGTCACACCTACACAGCAGGAGCATGTAAAAGGACTAACGGGGTTAAACATCTCTAATAATCAAACTAAGACATCAAGAATTCACCCAGAGACATAGTTGCAAAGCAACCTGCCACACTATTTAAAAGTTGATTAGGCTGAAATTTCATTTCCATTCCCAATTTCCACCGTTATCCAAGTTATGTTAACATGAGAACTAAATGGATTGTTCACACTTCGTAGATGGATTAAGACATCACGAATATAATAACTAGTGCTAGAAAATATATGATGTCAAGTACCAGAAGCTACACGCAATTCTCGTTCAAGCTTTATGTTTTTAACAGTGATGGCTACAAATAATCACATTGGAACAATATAGTTGAGAAGACATGACAAGCAAAACGAACTACATCCACACAATAGCTCCTACGTTTTGTTCAGCTCAAGAGAAAGGGCATCATCGAAGAAGTGATAGCCTCATTTCAATAACCAAAAAGCTAAAAGACAAAAGGAAGTAATGGCATTCTAGATCACCTTAGAAACTGTGACTCTGGAACTAAAGCATTCCGAATCCTACTTTAATAGAGGTGTACAGTACGTATAGATTCTCAATATGAGAATAGCTCCTCGACACCAAAGTTGCTCTACGCCTCTACCTGCAAAATTGTACAAGCAATGTTAATATGGATTCTCCATTGAGATAGTTCAGATTAACGGAAGACAAAAGAGGCAAATAGTAATAAGACAAGGAAGAAATTACAAGCAATTTAAATAAAGACTGAAAACATAGATAATAAAGGGTAGATTCTAGCCCCCCCCCCCCCCCCCCCCCCCCCCCCCCCCAATGCAAAAAAAGTTAAACAGCGACACATAAGAGCCCTAAAGCAGCCACATGGACTGGAGAGTAAAATATTTTCAAGAACCAACAGCTATCCGAGTTCAGCAATTTATCAAAAAAGAAACTTCAATTATTGCATTATACAAAATGAAAGCTTTGAAAAGCATTATTCCAGCCTAATCATAAAAGAGATCTTATGCCCTCAGAAAATTATTAACTAAGTCCGGTTTCTGCATCATAGCTAGACGCGTAAAGGAGCTATGTTGAGCTGACTAGAATTCCTGCTGGGTGCAACTTGCTTATCCCATCCTGGTGCAAGATCAACCGAACTTCAAAGTGCACGGGTCAAGCTCAACATGAGAAGAAAATTCAAAAGCACAAGCTTACCTCAGCAAGAAAATTCAAGATTGGGCGGAAATGCTCAAGAATTTGAATGAGTAACATGGAAACAAAATGCAAAACGAAAATCTGAAAATTCAGCCGTTTGAAATTTAAGAACAATCGTCAAGAGACCCATATTCAATCAGATCGATCTAGTCAACCATTAGCAGATAAAGTGATTTATAACCAAGAAGTTCATCAATATTTCTACGTCAACACGATAAAGAAAACCGGGTTAACAAAGATGGATTTTACTTGTTAAGTTAGCCAACATATGAGCCCCTCACCTTGAAGGATCAAGTGAAGCCCATAAAGATTTTATAAACTCATTCTCCCCAGCCCAAGTTTACAAGAACTGATGGTGTGTCTGTCAGAGGTAGTCCTAAAATGCACTCGAAAGTTTTTGTTATTGTAAGGGCATGAAACTCGTAGAATCCATGGGGCCGAAAAAGCAGAGTGGGTGGAGAGAGAGAGAGAGAGTAGATGATGATTAAGAAAAAAGAGATGATTGGATGGCTAGTGGTGGTAGTCGTCCAGTGGCAAATTGCCCGCGAGTGAGAGAGAGAGAGACTGGATGTGTGAATTTAAGTGCCATAACTGCTGCTGAAAAGGTAATAGCATTAGCCAGAACAAAATAGTTTTTGTTAAGAACATGCTTGGCTCAAGTTCGAAAATTATGAGCCGAGCTGAGTCGAACCACTTGCAAGATGTCTTGCAAGTTCTCCCTTCTCAGTCCCAATCATAAACAATCATTACTTGTATAAAGCATGTAACATGTTTAAAAAGTATACTTGCTTGATGAAGGCGTCCGTGACTTGAATACCGGCAAGAAACCATCCAAGGTAAAATAAACAGGACATAGTGCTGATGCATATAACAAGTACTGCATCTCTAAACAAATACGGAAGCGATATCTTCTTCCATCATTTAAAGAAGCACCTAAGCTTTCTGAGCAAATAGAATATATGGAAGAAAAGCTCCACAGAAGCAGCCAGCAAAACAGAAAGAGAGAGTCCATGCCCCTTTTGAGCTATGCATATGGCACTAGGCTTACAAAAGTTGATTGAAGTAGGGCTTGAGTCGAGCTCAAGTGCTCAGAATAGGCTTGACTTATTGCAGCCCATGTCCGAGAGAGAGATGATCCAAGTGCAAGTGATGCACTAGGTGGGCGACAGCCGGTACTTCTAGATGTGCAGAGTGTCCAGGAGATTGAAAGATTTGTGAATCATCAAGGGAAAGTAGGCTGTTCAAATAGATATGATAACTTCCAATAGTAGTAATCAAGTAGTAGTTGATTTGGGACCAAAATGATGGAGTTCCGACAGCAATAAATAATTAGTTTCATAACCATCAACCTGAGCTCCCCTCATTCGAATTGCTGCAGCCACCGGGGAAGGAAAAAGTTTGGATATTCACATTTTGCGCTCCTCCATTCAGGAATCAAGCAACAGATCTTACACAAAGCATTTAGTCATTTACTTTACCCAAAAAAGGGCATTTTAATTCTCATATCAAGAATGTTAAATTTCAGCTTAATTCATCTAGACCATGAAAAATCAAAATTAGGTAAAATAAGTAATAACATGAGAGTAAACAAGACAGAACAAGGGAACAAAAATGAAATTACTTACCTCAAAATAAGACCATATCCAGAGAGCAGAGTAGTTCCAGAAAATTTACAACGGCACTTCATATTGCCATTTTCATTTCTATTTTCTGGTGAGGACCATAACCGACAAGTATGAAATCGGTAGCGACGAAGGAATCTATGTCCTTTTTCTGCGGATTGATATTCAGAATCTACTCCCATTCAGGAATAATAGAAGTTAGAGAGAGAGAGAGAGAGAGAATGCGTGTGTCTGTGTAAGACTAAAACAGCACAGCAATAAAGGTAGTAATACTTACTGGAAAAGGTCTAGGCATCTTCTGAAGCTGGTCTTGCAGAGGTCTGACATGAGTGTGATATACATGAGCATCTCCAATAACATGGACAAAATCACCAGGAACCAGATCTGGGAAAAGAAAGGTAATGAGAAAATCATGAGATGCATCACCTGAGAAAACATTATTGGGAAGCAACTTAAAGAAGAACTGGAGCTGTTAATATCGAGAAAAGGTCTGGTTCTGGTCTCTAACTAAAGAACACAAGCATTCCTTGTTTGGAATTTCAGAAGTTCCAGTTCCTTTTCATAACCTCTCAATAGTTTTAGCTATCACGAATGCAGGATGGTAGAGAATAATTCATAACCCAAAATAATATGCAGGACGATAGACCTGCTTCACAACCGTTAGATGAAACTACATATACACCATACTTAAATTAAACCGAAATATTACAATTAGAACCTTAAATTTGAAAGATGAAAACATATGAAGAGGTTGGAGTAGTATGGCTAACCAAGCTATTTAATGCTATACTTGGAAGTGGTAGGATGCCCCACGAGTGCAAAACACCCTAATCCCAATTTATAAAAACAATGGAGATATTCAAAGTTGTTCGAACTATCGTGGCACTAAAATTATGAGTCAACACGATGAAACTTTGGAAAAGAGTGATGGGCGTAGACTTAGGGACACTACAAGAATGACAAAGAACCAGTTTGTATTTATGCCCGGTACATCTATGGAGGCTATATTTTTGCTAAAGAGATTGATGGAAATTTATCCCCGGAGGAAGAAATATTTGCACATGATGTTCATTGACCTAGAAAAAGCACATGATAGAGTACCAAGAAAGATCATTTGGTAGAAATTGGAGGAAAAAAAAGAATTCATATTACATATATATATGTCTTAAAAGGACATGTATGACGGAGTTGTTACTAGCATCACAACAGTAGCAAGAGATATAAAGAAGTTTCTCATAACCGTTGGTATACACCATGGATTGGCATTGATACCGTACTTAATACACTTAGTTATAGATGCACTAACCAACATAATACAAGATGAAGTTCCATAGTGTATGCTATTCGCTGACAATATTGTGCTAATTGACAAAAACAATGAGGGTGTCAATCAAAAGCTTGAACTATGGAGAAACAATCTAATAAATAAGGATGTTAGGATAAGTAGAAACAAGACTAAATATATGCACTGCAAGTTTAGTCAACATAAGAGTGAAATGGAGGTGAAAGTAAATGGGATTGCAGTGCCTAAAGGAAAGCAATTCAGATATTTAGGCCCGTTCCAGGAGAATGGGATGATAGATAAAGATGTTACACATAGAATCAAAATCAAATGGATGAAATGGAGAAGTGCTACAGGGAGGGATGTTATGTGATAGAAGGATGCCTACCAAAGTGAAAGGTATAAGACCAGCAAGGCTATAGTAGGCCGCTAAAGCTCAACACATCCACAAGATGAATGTATATGGATGCTAAGATGGATGTCTGGCCATATAAGATTAGACAAGATTAGAAATGATCACATTCCCAAGAACGTTCAAGTAGCACACATTGAGGCTAAAATGAAAGGTCACTTAAGATAGTCCGATCATGTCCTGCATTGACCTACAAATGCACCGGTCTATACGTGTGAAAAGCGTTAAAAGAGGACCAGGTAAACCTAAAATCATATGGAAAATTGTTTCTGAGGATTTATAATCTTTAGGGATCCATGCAGACTTAGCAAAATATAGGGCACAATGGAACAAAAATCCTATACAAGTGGCACATATTAGTTGATAATGTGTTTTAGACATGTTAGCACTTTCGTTGTAGGTCCTATGCTTTCTAGGAGTGGTTTAGCCTTTCAAAGTTTATACGTTTAGAAAATATAGAGCACTTGTAATACTTTTAATGGTATTGCATACTATTGGCAGTAGATTAGTTTAAACGGAGTAACATGGTCAGTGAAGATTCATATAGCCAAACCCGACTTGTTTAGGAGTAAGCCATAGTTGTTGTAAGACATCCCCTTTTCCAAATTCCTGACTTCATAAATGTGTTCTGGGAGATCTTATTAATTACAGTGTTTTTTCATCCACAGTCTAGCACCTAAATTGATAGCTCACTCTCTATTATATTGACGATTGCCCATAATACAAGTGTGAAATTAGGCACAAGCATCTTGACAGCATACCAGTAACATGAGCTACCATGCATGTCAACAACGCATATGATGCGATGTTAAATGGCACTCCCAAACCCATATCTGCAGAGCGCTGATACATTTGACAGGATAACTCCCCATTGGCAACATAAAACTGCAAACAGAAGACGGAACAAAGCTTTATAATGTTGACAATACTTTAAGCTTTACATAAGCATCATGATAATACCGACTTGAGCAAACATATGACAAGGTGGGAGTGCCATGAGTTTAATATCAGAAGGATTCCAAGCCGAAAGTATAATACGTCTATCGTCTGGATTATTTTTAATCTTGTTGATAACATCAGCCAATTGGTCAAACCCTTGCCCAGAGTAGTCAGTGTGCATGTCGATATACCTGTATATAGCAAGTGCAGTGGGACAAGTTACAACTGAATTTAATGAGTTTTGACCAATTATATGTCAGAGAAGTTCAAAAACCAACCTGGCACCAAAGTGTCTCCACTGAAACCCATAAACTGGTCCCAGATCACCCTCTTCCCTGTCCTTCAAACCGATACTGAAATGGGAAGCCTAACTTGTGATTATTTTGAATTGTAAAAGACTGCAAGAATAAAAAAAGAACAATCTTACCTGTCAAGGTAATCTCTGGATGCATTGCCATCCCAAATATGAATGCCCTTCTGTTGTAGGACCTGAGAGCTACACCAACTTCATTATGCAGCTTAAATGGCCAAAAATCAATAACTAACTGAAACAAGCTCTAAGGGGCCATAACATTTAAAGAAAGCATTATTGTCATTGAAGTAGAACCTAAAATAAATATGGACTATTGAGCAACAGACAGATACCTTAGAACTAGTTGATCCGCTGATAAACCACAAGAGTTCTTCAACAACACCTCTCCAGAAGACTTTCTGAAATCCAAAAATAACAAATTAAATAAGATAAGTGATCTACAGAGGAATGCGCTTATGATTCACGTGATTGTACTAGTATACGCTACAGCATTACCCTATACCTGTAATACACGCTGCAGTAATAGAATGATGGGACATCAGAATAACAAAAGCAGCGTAACTTACAAACTGAAAATAATAAATCATACCTTTGTTGTAAGAAGCGGGAAAGATTTGCGCAAATTGAACCTCATCTGTAGACATAATAAAATATACAGCAAAAAAAGCAATCAGATATTACTTAATACTACATAGAATTTAATTTCTTCCATAGGGGTTAATATGCATTCTTCAATGTCATTTGGTATGACTAGACAGAAGCAGTGTTATCAAAGGCGAAAAGCGCAAACAAGCTCTAAGGTCTGTTGGGGCTTTAAGCGCAAATAAAGCGTGGGCTTTAATGAAAAAAGGCGCAACCGGAGAAAAAGTAAAAATATGTATATGTAGTCTAAGACTAATAATTATAAGCATGAATAACAAATATACGGTGAAATAAATTGGAAAAAAATTACGATAAAGTGAAATATCAATTGTTTAATGATGCCTTTTCAGGATTACACACATTGGCAAGTAAAAGTATGCCTAAGAGCCTTGATGCGATACTAAAGCGCCCACAAAGCGAGGCGAAGCGCTCAACCTGTTTTGAGCCTCGCTTCAGGGCTTAAGCACGCCTTTGACAACACTGGACAGAAGTGATGCAATACTATGATGATGTTACTTCTTTACACACCATAAAGAGAAGAAAAAAGATCAAATATAGCTGAACACTATTGATGCTTCAGATTACCTGGCAACCGAATTTTGACAGAGTTCCTGTTCCTGTCCTGTCATCCTTTGGCATGCCATTTGAGATGATTTCTTCAACCAATCTCAGATACTTGTATTCTTCATGTTTCTCAAAAATCATGTTAGGCAAGAAAGAAAATGTCTTAACCTCATCCTGGGAAGAATTCATGGAATTATCAGGAATCTTGCTATTGGTCTGATTAATATGTTTTACTCCAGAATTCTTCACACGAACATAGGTGGTAATAGAAAACCGAATATTGTTTTCAACCAAAGGAAATGATGAGTGCCAGGGTTGAAATAAAGAGACGTCAATTGCAGGAACAAAAGTGTCGCATTCAAAATTAGTCCCAATTTCAGTGACATGAATTGCTTCACATCCATGACCATTGAGGGAATCCCTGCATCAAGAAGATCATAGTTACAAAATTAAAGCATAAAAATCTAGAAAGCTAGCTAACTAAAAGAGCAGCAAAATCTCTACCTGAAAATCTCGCCACCTCCTATAACAAAAACTTTCTCAATTGATAGACAATAAGGGGAGACTGCCAATAATTGCAAAGCGGAACTTAAGCTTCCACATATAACGACATTTTCTACAGTAGCGATGTCAAAACTCCCTGAACGCGTAAGAATAACATTGAGGCGGCCAGGAAGAGGCCGATTTTTAAGAGGAATACTTTCCCAAGTCTTTCTGTCCATAATAACAGCATTCTTTTTTGTAGAATCTGATGTAGTGCTAGTGATCTCCTTGAAGAACTTGAGATCTGAAGGCAGTTTCCAAGGTAACTTCCCCTCCTTACCAATACCCATACTTCGAGTTGCAGCTAAAACAACTTGGTAAGTCCTTTGTGGAGTAGAATCATCATTGGTTCTATCATTGGAAAGGCCAGTACTGGTTTCAGTTTCCATAACTGAGTAAGAGGCTTGGAAGAGACTAAATGATAAAAAGTTGCACCTAGGATCAGACCAAAATGAAGTAAAGCCTGAAATTTACAGAAGGAAGAAAATTTATCAATAATGTGTTAACAGCAAAATTCTTTACAAAAAATGAGCTACACATGGAGATGCAAACATGATCCAGTCAATTAGTAGACAATATGACTAATCAATAAATACATAAAAGGAGACCCCTAAAACAGACCAATTCTCAGGGGTGCTGTTACAGATCAATAATCCAGAGCAAGAATATAAGCAATTGCAACCTCTTCAACAATATACAGCAACTGCTTATCTTTTCGTTTTTTTTTTTGGTTTTTCACCCGATGTCTGGTACCCGCATTGGGGACTCCGCTAAATCCGGATTCGTGCCGAGAAGTCCCACTTAGTGGGTAAAGCACTCCCTAATTATGTAGTGTACCAAACAAAACGTAGAAAATAGGCAAGAGAATAATAATACATGAGTTTAGGTAATACTATATCATTACTACTCTTTCGCACCAAGTAATAAATGGTTTCAGGCACTTGCTTGACTAGACATTGATTGGCTTTTGCTTATTAGCATGTAATTGATAGAAAGAAAAAACATATTAAAAAGCTTGGTAAAGATAACACTCCATGCAAACTAATCATTAGAGTAGATCCAGTCTTCCTGCAAAGAATTAGACCACACAACACATTCAAAAAGCAGGACATGTAACCAAAATAATCAGCAGCACTTCAATGCAAAATAGTTTGAGTCAGCTGCATGAATCCTCTGTATTATTCAGGTCCATTTATTTCCAGGAGGATTTACTATAATTACCAAATTTTAAACTAACATCAACTTACCGCAACGCTCCTCCTTTATTCGGTATTGGGACCAGCTAAATTCTAACAAATCATTGCATAGAGTCATTGTGATTGCTAATACACTTATTTTGAACCTCATTTATATAGAAATTTAATGCGTTCAATAATCAAATTCGTCAATTGAGCTTGAGAAAATCAACAAAATAATGAGTAAAATAAGTAATGAACTGCGTCTTGAGAAGTGAATAAAGCAAATGCAGTAGGAAATCACCAAACCTAACTATTCTGAACGAAAATCCATAAGATCATTAATACTAACTTCAAAGACAGAAAAGTGCAAAATCTAATTCACTATTCCCATAAAGAATGATGCCATACAATACAGTCAAAAATCAGGACAATAACCAAAAATGAAATAAAAAACAAAATAAAATGGAGATATTAACTAAGATCACTTATTTTTAAACTGACCTTTATAAAGATTAAAATTGTCTGATCATCGAATTCCTTAGTTAGGTTTGAGAAAAATAACAAAATAAATTGAGTAAATTTAGAGAAGAGAACATCTTGAAAAAGGTCAATCAATCCCAAGCTAGTAGGAGTCGGCTATATATATAAATCCTCTATATCACCACCAAATTTTATCATCTAGTGGTACCGACGGGACTCTTCTACACAATAGGTGCGGGTTTCATTCTCATTGTCCCCTTCCCTTCCAACTCGCCCATGTAATAGAAAATTTCTATTAAGAAAAAAACATACCTCTATATCAATTCAACTTTATTTTCTTTTTCATTCAATAACCAACAAATCCCCGAGACAGTGGCAACCTCCACTTATTCATTGCACTCAATTTGGCCCTTTTCCCCCAATTTTTAGATCATTTATGATATTATGAGTAATTTTAATACTGCATCCTACTCCTTTATCCGTATGGACAGTGAATGAGGAACTGCAGTAAGAAATTAAATCATCGAACCTACAACATAATAAGTTAATAAATGCATTAAATCATCAAATGTAAGATGGGAAGAAAAAGAAAATGCAGGAAGAAATTACCGATCGGAGAGTAAAGCGTGAGAAGAAGGTAATTTTGAAGAGTTTTGAAGAGCAATGTGCTAGAATTTTGGTAGAGTGAGCGAAAGAGATTTTACAGATGAAACTAACTAGGGTTATTATGGCGGGAAAAGGACTTGGAAGTGATACCAAAAGAACAAATATATCTAAGGCCACGTAGGAATAGCAATAGGGCGGGAAGGGGCGATTCTTAGCTTGTTTTAGCGTTACTACTTTTTAGAGTAGGCATCCTACGACCTAAATGAGATTTTCTTTTTAATATCATATAAAAATTATCTATATCTATTTATACTATATTAAAAGCATGAAACCCCTTAATAAATATCGTTTGTCTTTTTTACCTTTTAAAAACTTATTTAATACTGAACAAAATAGTTATTTGATTATTTTCCTAATATTTAGAATTTAAAATAAACTAACAGTTTGCTTTATATATCTTTCCTTATTAAAATTATGTAGGAAATCTTGTTTGGTACTTTAGAATTAATTAAAAGTTCCCTTATATAAATCTTTTTCTTATTTAAAGTTATTTCCCTTTAATTTGATTCTTACACCATTACACGTTTCCAAATTTTCAAACTGAATCATTACGAGATTTCTATTTTCAAGCTTTTATCTTTTATTAATTTATATATAATCTTTCTTAAACTCATATTATACAGAAATAAGTTTAAAATAAATATATGAACCATAATCATGTAAAACTAATAAGAACTCCCACTTTCCTCTGAATACCTGTAAATCTAAATAATTAAAGCTAATATATATCTTTCCCTATTTAAATTATTTCACAAATCATAAAATATAAGATATTAAAAATGAAATAAAATATTACATTATATAAACTCTTCTGTATTTAAACTATATCACACAATTCTAATTAATTTCATAATACTTTTCCTAATAAAGTATTTTGAAATGGAAGTGTGAATGCTATATTTAATTGCACCCGTAAGTTTCCCTCACTATTTAACCATGAATCATTATTTTACATAACATATGTAAGAATAATTAGTATGAATCCACTAGCAACGATATGTTTGCAGATCTTCAAATTCATGTTTGGAGGAAGTGATGTTTTTTTATATATTTTTTCTCGTGTAATATACGAACTTTCAAGTTATTTGAACTTTGATATAATTAGTACAAAAATTACCAAGAATATATTCAGCAACTGCACGAATCCATCAGGTAAATTAATAAACCAAGAATATTCAAGCATATTTAATCATAAGAACAAAAATTTAATTAAATATTTACTACGTACATATTTACAAATATTTGTTCGAAGTTAGAATATATTATAAATGTTAATATTATTTTAGGAAGCACTAAGTATATGGCTACATAGACGGACTGCGCTATGAGAATATAAAATTTTGTATACCTAACTTACATCATGAAATAGCTAGCTAGAAAGCTAACAAATAGCCTAATTAGATTTAATTGACTACAAAAATAAAATTTATTTTAAATTTAATCACCAAAGTAGAATTCCATTTACTTATATGAATTGTTTTAAATATCTTGTATGAATTATCCAACTTTCATTGTCCTCATTAATTAAGACTGCGAGCCATCAATTTCTTTGGCTTCAGAATCGAATCAAGATTGTGAAAATAGAAGAGAGAACCATTGGAATTGATTCAAACTCTTAAACATGATTAATATTTATTATTCTTGAATTATAATTATTTTATGATTTTTTATTTATAACACAAATACCTCTTTTGAATACTTATGTTATTTTTTATGAGTTTGTTCTCATTAGTATGGTACACGCGCAACGCCTGTACACTACGACTAGTATTTAAAAAGTTTAAGTTCTTGAAATTGATGAATGTCTATATTATATTACTAACTCAATAAATGGAAGAAACTATGTCATATAAAAGTATTTAATCAGCATACAATATATTTAATTTCACAAGTTATTATGCTTCCTCTTAAGTTTCAACAAAAATAAATAGCTTGAAAATTTTAAAATTTCTCTGAATTATTTTTAGAAAATTATTTTCAAATTCATTCGAGAAACATAAACATTTAACCTTATATTTTTTTTAACTATTTTTTCACATATAAACCACAAGTGCTTAATATTACTTATATCTTGAACTAATTTGTATAGTTAAAGTTGGTTCTCTTAAATTTTTGGGGCAAGTGCACATATAGTCATTTTCAAGGATGCTAATTTTAGCCGATGCTTATTTTGTTTTTGAAATTTTAAACTAAAAATCTTAACTTTAAGACAATTCAGAATATTTTTATCCCAAAAATTCAGTAAGAACATGCCAATTCTTAAATAATAGCCCATTAAAGTGGCTACCTAGTATCATTTCTACAAACTTTTTAGGTTTAAGACAAGAAAAAGGCAAATTAAAAGTGGAAGTCTATACGCGATAGATAGACTCCTAGAACCATGACATATTTGCTTACTTGAACATAATTTCTTTCCACGAAAAGAAAGGGAATGGTTCATTCCACAAAATTAGTTTCAATAAGAAGTCTACCAACAAACAATTACCTTTTCGTTTTTATGTCTAAATCTCATTAAATCCTAATAGTTGCATGTTGGCTTAGATGTAAATTTCATTGTATTCTATTTTTTTAAGTCTAAATCTCATTGATGTATTTTAATTTCATTCATGGCACTTGTAAGTATAATTTCCCTTAATGTAGGATTTAACTTACACAAAGTTAAATGATATTACTTTCTTGTAAATATGAATTGGTAAACGGTTTATATAGGGTGGACATTGTGTCCAAAAAAATTGGTAAATATGTAGGAAAAGAAACAGCCATTAAGCATGGGTTTTCATATTTCTCTAGATCTTCAACAACGTTAATAACCACTTGTTATAACGTAATATATGAATTTTTTTCATATTACATAGTTCAAACAAGGAAATAATTATATAGTGGGAAATCCTAAATCGATCTTAAATTCCAAAATATTAGGGTTTCCTACATAATTCAAATAAAGAAAGAATTAATAAGTAAAATTTTAGTTGATTTTAAAGTCCTAAATTTTGGAAAATAACTTAAATTACAATTTCGTCCAATATAAAATATAGTTTGAAAGGGTAAAAAATGCGAACGACATTTCACTAAGGGCCTTCGTGCTTTTAATATATATATATATATATATATATAACTAGTGATTGTATGCCCGGGCCCAATGGCTATTTAAAAAAATTGTTATTATTTTCGGATGTCATTCATTTTTTGTATTTAAATCCGCGGTGTTGGTTACACACGTGGAGTAAATGAATGAATTCCTTTGGGCTATTATGCCGAGCTGATATGTGAAGCCAAAATGAGATTTCGTCTTTTCTGAAAGAAAATATGCTGCCACAAGAGAATTAGCTTAAAGAAACAACGTTTTGTATCTAAATAACTTGCAAGGACATGAGTAAACCTGTAATTTAGCATTAGATTACATGGTTGTTCATTTTGGATGCACTCTTTTATCTATAAAGAGAATATAAAAAAATGGATTTAGATCATGTGTTATCTCCATATGTTCTTCTCCTAAGCCCCTAGCTATTAATATTTCAGAGTATTAAATCTAATGTCGATAATCAAGGAAATGCAAAGTACAAAATTGAACAAATAAGAGTAGATATATTTCTTCGCCCTCCCTCTATCCATCAAGGATGCATACAAGAGAAAGTCACCTGAAATTGTGTGCTTGCATCTATATGGCCCAGGATTTCATCTCTAGAAAAGTCGATCCAAAATGGAAAGAAAAGAACCAATCCAGCTAGTAACTACCAGTATAACTTAACAAGATTGTGTTGTCACATTAAGGATTGTTGTGAGCTAAAAGAAGATTGGATTTCGAGTTGAAGTTGTTGTATAAGATTGAAGTCATTGGGAAGATATGCGTTGAGTCGTTAAGTAAACGACAAAGGTATGTTAAGGCTCACTCTTTCTTTCTTTTGGCATGATGTACAAACAACGTAACTATAATATTGTCACTTCAAAACGAATTTTTTTCTCAAGATTAAAGCTTGTGAACCTCATTGTTTTATATTGTTATAGTTCATACCTCTTATTGTTCTTCTGTCTGGATCACTTCCCGCCTTGATAGCATCTTGAATCATATGACTTCTTATGATCCTTATTGACTCTCGAATAATTGATACAAACATAGTTACATAACGAAAATCAAAGGATAACGACCTTGAGTCACTCCGATTGAGTCCATAAGGCCCTTCAAAGTCATTGTTTAATGTGGTATCATATTAATTAAGTAAAACGTTAGTAATAAACTAAGTCTTTTCTATTACGAAACTTAAATCTGATTGAAGTAAGTGATCTGATATATTCAAATAATTTAATTCCATGAAGATAAATATCCAATTATACATAAATAAAAATAATAATAATAATAACTACCCAAAAATTTCAAAAACTTTAACAACACAAGTGCTCTTAAGAGAGTTATGCGTGCAAAATAATAATTTAGTAGCTTCTTTTTAACCGATAATGCACAAAATTGTTTTAAAATGTGATTAGAAAATAAATAAATTGGTTCAACTTAGGAATTCCTATTTCAAGCTGAAAATGTTGATGCATGTTTAAGGAAACAAAAAACTGAGTGGACTCTTTCCTCTTGAAAGAAGAATGGCAACGGATATTTAAGTGCCCGTTTGGACATAAAATTTGATGGAAGATTTTTTCAAAATTTTTTTTACTTTCTTTCGAAATCAGTGTTTGTTCATAATTTTTCAATTTTCACTTGAAGATGAATTTTGGAAATTTTATGCTGCCCCCCCGGGCTCGAGTTGTCCGCTCGAGTAAGCCTGGTCTAGAACAAAACCTGAGGATTTAAACTTAGAATAACATAGCCTCATGTCGGATCCCTAGTAGGTGCGTTTGTTTGCATCACGTGCATTTGACTTAGGGGACTCAACTTAGGGGTTGGGTCCGTCTAGGACAGGTGAACCCGAAATAAGAAATCATCTTGATGCATCTTACTTGCTATGTGTACATTATTTGTTTCGGTTTGTTTGTTGACCAACTAAAGAAAAAGAAAAAACAGAAAAAACAAAAGTGAGATATGATAGAAAATTTACCCGATTGAAAACCCTGATATTTAAAAATTCCTCGAAACTCTGCCAAAATTTTTGAAAAAAGAAGAAGAAAAAGATAGAAAATAAGTGAATGTTTTCAAAAGTCATGTTTCCCCGGTTCCGTCAAAACTGGGAGAACTACGCGGGTCTGATTCTCACCGGATGTGAGATACGTAGGCAAACCTCATCGATTTCGGTCCTCACTTTTTAAAAATCCAAAAATATTTTCCTTTCCTTCCTCCTTTAGAAAAGCCTTTCTTTGAGACCCATAATTTAAAAAAAAAAACCTTTACTTCCTTTTGTAGAAAGTCTTTCTTTCATACCCCAATTCTCAAAAATAAAAAAAAAGTTTTCCTTTAACCACTTCTTTAGAAGTCTTTCTTTGGAAAAGTCCGAATAAAAAAAAAGTTAAAACCAATAATATTTTCTTTCATTTTAGAAGTCTTTCATTCGAAAAGAAATCAAAATTCAAAAAAATATTTTATACCTTTTTTTAGAAGTCTTTTTCCCAAAAGTTAAAAAAAATCAAATTTTAAATATATATATATATATATATATATATTTAAAATTTGATTTTTTTTAACTTTTGGGAAAAAGACTTCTAAAAAAAGGTATAAAATATTTTTTTGAATTTTGATTTCTTTTCGAATGAAAGACTTCTAAAATGAAAGAAAATATTATTGGTTTTAACTTTTTTTTTATTCGGACTTTTCCAAAGAAAGACTTCTAAAGAAGTGGTTAAAGGAAAACTTTTTTTTTATTTTTGAGAATTGGGGTATGAAAGAAAGACTTTCTACAAAAGGNATATATATATATATATATATATATATATATATATATATATATATAAATATTTTTTTCTTTCTTTTTTAGAAGTCTGTCTTTCAAAATTTTGAAGAAAAAAAACAAATAAAAAAAAACGAAATCAAAAATCCAAAAATATTTTCATTCTTCTATCGAAAAATTGAAAAGAAAATTCAAGAATCAAAAATATTTCCTTTTCTAATAGAAGTAGTTCTTTCATAAATTCAAAATAATAGTCCAAAAATCCAAAAAACAAAATCCTTTCTTATTTAGAAGTTTTTCTTTCGAAATTCCAAAAAAAAATAAATCTAAATCCAAAAAATATTTCCCTTCTTCTTTTTAAGTCTTTGTTTAAAAAATATATATATATAATTCNGAGTCGTTAAGTAAACGACAAAGGTATGTTAAGGCTCACTCTTTCTTTCTTTTGGCATGATGTACAAACAACGTAACTATAATATTGTCACTTCAAAACGAATTTTTTTCTCAAGATTAAAGCTTGTGAACCTCATTGTTTTATATTGTTATAGTTCATACCTCTTATTGTTCTTCTGTCTGGATCACTTCCCGCCTTGATAGCATCTTGAATCATATGACTTCTTATGATCCTTATTGACTCTCGAATAATTGATACAAACATAGTTACATAACGAAAATCAAAGGATAACGACCTTGAGTCACTCCGATTGAGTCCATAAGGCCCTTCAAAGTCATTGTTTAATGTGGTATCATATTAATTAAGTAAAACGTTAGTAATAAACTAAGTCTTTTCTATTACGAAACTTAAATCTGATTGAAGTAAGTGATCTGATATATTCAAATAATTTAATTCCATGAAGATAAATATCCAATTATACATAAATAAAAATAATAATAATAATAACTACCCAAAAATTTCAAAAACTTTAACAACACAAGTGCTCTTAAGAGAGTTATGCGTGCAAAATAATAATTTAGTAGCTTCTTTTTAACCGATAATGCACAAAATTGTTTTAAAATGTGATTAGAAAATAAATAAATTGGTTCAACTTAGGAATTCCTATTTCAAGCTGAAAATGTTGATGCATGTTTAAGGAAACAAAAAACTGAGTGGACTCTTTCCTCTTGAAAGAAGAATGGCAACGGATATTTAAGTGCCCGTTTGGACATAAAATTTGATGGAAGATTTTTTCAAAATTTTTTTTACTTTCTTTCGAAATCAGTGTTTGTTCATAATTTTTCAATTTTCACTTGAAGATGAATTTTGGAAATTTTATGCTGCCCCCCCGGGCTCGAGTTGTCCGCTCGAGTAAGCCTGGTCTAGAACAAAACCTGAGGATTTAAACTTAGAATAACATAGCCTCATGTCGGATCCCTAGTAGGTGCGTTTGTTTGCATCACGTGCATTTGACTTAGGGGACTCAACTTAGGGGTTGGGTCCGTCTAGGACAGGTGAACCCGAAATAAGAAATCATCTTGATGCATCTTACTTGCTATGTGTACATTATTTGTTTCGGTTTGTTTGTTGACCAACTAAAGAAAAAGAAAAAACAGAAAAAACAAAAGTGAGATATGATAGAAAATTTACCCGATTGAAAACCCTGATATTTAAAAATTCCTCGAAACTCTGCCAAAATTTTTGAAAAAAGAAGAAGAAAAAGATAGAAAATAAGTGAATGTTTTCAAAAGTCATGTTTCCCCGGTTCCGTCAAAACTGGGAGAACTACGCGGGTCTGATTCTCACCGGATGTGAGATACGTAGGCAAACCTCATCGATTTCGGTCCTCACTTTTTAAAAATCCAAAAATATTTTCCTTTCCTTCCTCCTTTAGAAAAGCCTTTCTTTGAGACCCATAATTTAAAAAAAAAAACCTTTACTTCCTTTTGTAGAAAGTCTTTCTTTCATACCCCAATTCTCAAAAATAAAAAAAAAGTTTTCCTTTAACCACTTCTTTAGAAGTCTTTCTTTGGAAAAGTCCGAATAAAAAAAAAGTTAAAACCAATAATATTTTCTTTCATTTTAGAAGTCTTTCATTCGAAAAGAAATCAAAATTCAAAAAAATATTTTATACCTTTTTTTAGAAGTCTTTTTCCCAAAAGTTAAAAAAAATCAAATTTTAAATATATATATATATATATATATATATTTAAAATTTGATTTTTTTTAACTTTTGGGAAAAAGACTTCTAAAAAAAGGTATAAAATATTTTTTTGAATTTTGATTTCTTTTCGAATGAAAGACTTCTAAAATGAAAGAAAATATTATTGGTTTTAACTTTTTTTTTATTCGGACTTTTCCAAAGAAAGACTTCTAAAGAAGTGGTTAAAGGAAAACTTTTTTTTTATTTTTGAGAATTGGGGTATGAAAGAAAGACTTTCTACAAAAGGAAGTAAAGGTTTTTTTTTTTAAATTATGGGTCTCAAAGAAAGGCTTTTCTANATATATATATATATATATATATATATATATATATATATATATATAAATATTTTTTTCTTTCTTTTTTAGAAGTCTGTCTTTCAAAATTTTGAAGAAAAAAAACAAATAAAAAAAAACGAAATCAAAAATCCAAAAATATTTTCATTCTTCTATCGAAAAATTGAAAAGAAAATTCAAGAATCAAAAATATTTCCTTTTCTAATAGAAGTAGTTCTTTCATAAATTCAAAATAATAGTCCAAAAATCCAAAAAACAAAATCCTTTCTTATTTAGAAGTTTTTCTTTCGAAATTCCAAAAAAAAATAAATCTAAATCCAAAAAATATTTCCCTTCTTCTTTTTAAGTCTTTGTTTAAAAAATATATATATATAATTCAAAAAAAAAAAGTCAGGTTATTTACTTTATTCCCAATCTTCCCGAACTACGCAAGATCTGATTCATGCGGCGTCATGATACGTAGGCAATCTCCATCGGATTCGATCACAACCATAAAAAAAATGAGAGAAAAAGAAAGTGAAAAAGAAGAAGAAAGAGGGAATGATAATAAGGACCGAGTGAGTCCCCTCTAACATGTTTTTTGTTTTCAATTGTGAAGAAAGTTTGAGGTGGTCGATTTGTGGTAAGTTGCAACACAATTCACAAGGTCCAAGAAAAAATGCCAATGACAACTGACATCGAAGTTGTTACGAGTTCTCATGAGATTCAGGGTGAGAGGGTTCAACAAGAGTCCATTGTGGCTGAGGAAAATAGAGTTTTGAAACGGAAAATGGCTGAAATGTGTCAAGCATGGGCCAGTGGCCAAGGACTGCCCTTTTCTTCTCATGGTTTCCTAGAGTTCATACCCATCTCAACTACTGCCACTCCGGTCTCATTGCCTGATCAATCTTATCCACCTGGGTTCAGTCCTTATCCCAATTGTACGACTACTGCTGGAACTTCTGTTACGTGCTCCCAAAGTGTGCCATTGACAACCAATCAGACAATTGTTGTTGTTATGCCCGTCTTCACTATCCCACAACCAACAGCGGTGCAGAAGAAAAGTCATGAGTCACAATTTGCTACGCATCAAGAACAGTACCATTCTCCTGAGTACCACTCGTACCTATTTGATCTTCCTGCAAAGATTGAGAAGCCTGCCCGAAAGATGGCACAGGAAGAAATGACCCATAGACTGAAAAGCTTAGAACAACAGTTGAAAAATATGCAAGGGTTGACAGGTCAGAATAGTACTGCTTTCAAGGATCTATGTATATTCCCCGATGTCCACTTGCCACATGGTTTCAAGACCCCCAAATTTGAAAAGTATGATGGACATGGAGACCCCATATCCCCACTGAAAAGATATTGCAATCAGCTAAGAGGTGCGGGAAGAAATGAAGAATTGCTAATGGCTTATTTTGGGGAAAGACTTACGGAGGTAGCCTCTGAATGGTTTACTAATCAAGACACATCTCGCTGGTATGTATGGGATGACATGGCTCAGGTCTTTGTCAAGCAGTTCCAATACAATATCGATATTGCCCTGGACCGCAATTCCCTTTCAAACCTGAAGAAGAAACCAACTAAAAATTTCAGGGAATATGCCATTAAATGGAGAGAGAAAGCGGCTAGAGTTAAGCCACCCATGGATGACCACGAGCTAATCACTGTCTTCCTTCAGGCTCAAGAGCCAGATTATTTTCAAAACATGATGTCCGCAGTTGTCAAATCCTTCTCGGAAGAAATCAAAATGGGGGAAATGGTTGAGAATGGTCTTAAGACAGGCAAAATTATAAGCCAAGCAGTTCTCAAAGCCACAACTCAGGCTGTCCAAATTGAATCTGGTAATTTTAGTGACATGAATGAGAAAGATGAAGAAATCATGATGGCATCAGGGTTGAGAAGAGGTCCTAGGAGAACATCTCGAAGGTATGACCAGCCTCGTCTGTTTTCCGATGATTCCCCTGAGCAATCCTATCCACCTCAGAACCCACAATACTCTTTTGCTCCATTTGAGTATGTTGTCCAGCCACCAAGACACCCCAGAAGACGAGCATCGCAAAATCTCCACCAGCCTCCAAAGAATTTCCAAGTGCCCTATAACCCACATCCAACCAAGGGGTATAGAGGAGAACAAAAGTTGAAAGATAATTTTACACCAATAGGAGAGTCATATGCAAGCTTGTTTGAGAAATTATGGCATTTTGACGTGATTGCACCTATTCCTCCAAATCGTGTGGATCCACGTGCAAGAAGTTTTGACCTTTCTAAAAGGTGTGAATACCATTCCAATGCCCAGGGGCACGATGTTGAAAGCTGTAGAGATTTGAAAAGAGAAATAGAAAAGATGATCCAGAAAAATCTGATTGTGATCCAAGACAGTGACACCCAGAATATCACGTAGAATCCTTTAACTACATATGATAATGCACACTTTGTGGGGAAGATGCGTGGTGACAATGAGTATGAGAATCCTCTCGGGAACTTGCTGACTGAAGTTAATGATTTTGAAATTAGAGAAGGCTCTGTTGATTCTGATGAGCAAATTTGTGGCTAAATATCAAGCTTAGCAATTGAAAAGTCATTTCCTCCTCACGAGGAAGGAATCTTGGTAGCTTATTTTGATGTATTTTCTGTTATCTGGGTTATTTCAGGGTTGTGATCTAGATTTTATTTATTTTATTGAGTCAAACCCTTCTATCCCTCTGTTTTGTTTGTGTGAGTCTTGTCGTCCTGTTTTGTTGTTATTTTCATTAGCCGAGTTATTTTAGGGTTGTAACTCAGATTTCAAGTTGTGTGTCTTATTTTTTACTCAATGAAATACAATTTTTCCTTTTGTTTCATTCCATGCTTAGTTTTGTTTACCGCTAGTTTTAGTGACATGACATGCATGCAGAAATTTTGGTCAGATCTTAAAAAACTGATTTAGTCTTGAATGAGATAAGTGAGAAAGAGACATTTTTTAGGATGAGTAAAGATTTGAGATACTTTGGAACTAAGGTTGAGTAAAATTCACCTTCAAATCATTGTGAAGATCGGTCTTGAGAATGTTTAATCAATTGAAGCTTGGTCGAAAGTTTGACATTAATGAATGAAAAGTGTTTTTCGACCACGGCACACCAAGAAGATAGACATGTTCATCAACTCTATAATCGCAAAAAGATAATATGCTTTGGCGTTCTCGAGGCTCGGAGGCCCTTTTTCTGCTACCCAAACATTTTATACCATTCTCTACCCCTTTTGAGCTAGTGTCATTTTTCTTTGACCACCCTCTTTTGGAATCAAGTTTAGAGTCAAAAGTCCAAAAAAAAAAGAGTGAAAATTTAAAAAATGAAAATGAAAAAAAAAAAAACATGCCCCAAGAGTATAAACTGGGGTAACTCTTAGAAAGTTCAAATGAAAAAGAGAGAGAAGAAAAGAACAGTCAAAGTTCATGCCCTTAGAAAATAAAAGCTGGGGCAATTTGTTTCGGAAAAAAAAATTGAAAAAAATGATGAGAAAAAGAAGAAAGATGGAAAAAAGTTAGGTCATATGTTTGAACTACGTTAGACTTGATTCCTTTAAAAAAAGGATACATATGCAACCTTACATGGTTCAGTCCAACCAAATAAAAGTATTAAAAAAAGAGGAAAAAGAAAAATTCAGAAAAATCCCTAGTAGCTAAAACAGGGGCATGAATTTTATTTCACTCTTAAAAGAGTCGATTCCAAGAGTTGTAAGTGTATAACCCCTCATTTTGAGTCTACTTTAAGCCTTCATGCCGACCCTCCTTTCCAACCCTATCCAAAAACCTTCCAAGTAAAGACCTTCCGATATGCCTTCAAGAATGCCAAGAGAAGCATGCAATGAGAAATGGTTATCACGCGACATAGAACACTGTTAGTTTCTCACGCAAGAAAGCATGGAATGAGCAACGGTTGTCACACGACATACAACACTGTCAAGTTGCTCACAAAAAAAAAAGGAAAAAGGAAAAAGAAAAATGAGAGAGTCTTACTAGTGAAAACCCTCACGAGCACTGTAAGGAGCCGGTAAGTAGGGATGAGAGAGACTTGTCGATGAAAACCCCTCGAGGCACCACTAGTCGATAGTGAGTCGTGAAGCTGATGCAAAGGATTGACATGAACAAGCTCGACTTCAAAGGTCATAGAAATGGTAAAAGGAAAGGTTAGATCAGTTTGATAGATCGGTCACTAAGTCCAAAATGCATGTCATGATCACTAAGGCGAGTTACTGCAAAATAATATATATATATATATATATATATATATATATAAACTCTCTTACTTCTGTCCTTACAGGGGCATTGCTTGTTAATACTCGTTTCTTTGCATCATTGTGTCCTTAACTCTGAGTCAGTCCTTGTCAAAACAAGCAAGAAAATATTTCAAAATTTGCTATCAACTTTTCAGTTGCACAAAGTGAATTTGGCCATCACACTCAGTTTACGGTCAACATGCATTTAGGATTCGTGCAGAGGCTTCCCCCAAAAGTCCCTTGTTAGCCTACTTGGAAAAAGCAAAGATTACTGGTGATTCCCTTAGACAGACAAATTGCTCCAAAAGCAAGAAAGTCATTCAATATGTGAGAAAAGGTCTCCTAAGCAAAAATCTCCAGTTGGGATAAGGCTGACTGAGCCACAAATACAAATGATACCAGGTGTGAAATAATCAGGGTTGATGCTGAGCAAAAGTCTCTTGAAACCGACTCAAGCTGATCCGAGCAAAAGTCAAGCTGCTCAGGACTCAAGGCCACAAACCAACCACCACTCTCAAAACTGCCAAATTTTTCTTTGTTTGAAACAGGAAAAAAGCAGTGCAAGGAAGGTGGTTCAAAAACAAAAAAAAGGGGAAGAAAAGAAAGAAAAGAAACACACAAAAAAAGGGAAGAACCGGCAAAGGTAAGTTTCTCAAATATATTTATTATTTTATTTTTTAATGAAATACTTCTAAAAACTCTTTTCTTTTTGTTTTGAACTTTGAGAATTTCAAAAGTAAGAAGAAAATATTTCGTTGAATTTCATCTTTTTCATCTTTCTTTTCTCTTTCTTTTAAGAATAAAGAAAATATTTTTGGATTTTGAATGTTTCCTCTACATGTTAAAAAGAGGAATTTTTAAAGATAGACAAAGATTATTTTTTTTTGGATTCTTGTTTTTCTGATTTTTTTGTTTTAAAAAAAAATATATATTTCTGAATGATATGTTTAATTTTGAGTATTAAGACTTTGGAAAGAAGAAGTTTTTTTTTTTGGGTTTAAAATCCTTTTCTTTTACTTATTTGTTTGGGATTTACTAAGGGAGAGATTTAAAGGAAAATATTTTTGAATTTTTTGAAAATTGGGAAAAATAAAAAGGTACAAAATATTTTTTTGGTATTTGATTTGTCTTTTTGTTTGAATGAAAAATATTTTTTGGGTTTTGAAACTTTTATTTTTTCTTTTATCTTTTATTTGTTTGAAATTTCATAAGAAAAATACTCCTAAAGAAGGAACTAAAGGAACATATTTTTTTTTTGGATTTTTTCACATAATGGGGTCGGGACCGATGAGGTTTGCCTACGTACAGGTTCTGAGGCAGGTGCATCTGGTATCAGTCCGGAGCTCGTCCCTGACTTATACTTGGTTTAGACTTCATAGTGAGCTACTTCTCTGGACGACCTTCAGCAGCACTATGGAGCCTTTCTTTTGCTATTTCTGTCTATATTTTTCCCAGACAGTAGGATAGACTTTCATTTCTTTGGTTTTTACTCTACTAGATGCCTGTAGAATTGTGACACTAGTTTCTGGCACACACGCTATTATTGAATTGCTTAAATTTAAATTAAGTAAATGTTGGAAAGGTTTTGGTAAAATAAAATGAAACTAGCTAGAAGATTAATGTTGGCTTGCCTGACATGTCACGACCCGAATTTTCCATCGTCGGGACCGTGATGGCGCCTAACGTTGAACCCGCTAGGCAAGCCAACGTGAATGTTTAATTTATCTTATTCCTTTATTATTATTCAATAACGGGTGATATACAACATTACCATAAATGAAAGTACAAAATGAAGCAAGGTACATTAACTCAATTAAATGCCTGTACGAGATTTCACAATACCAATCCCAGAATTTTGGAGTCACAAACTCACAGTCTGTCTATGAATAATACATATAATGGTCTGAATGAAATAAGTACATCCGTTTCTGAAATAACTAGAACAAAATACAAAAGAAGTAGGTGGGGACGCCAAGGCCTGCAGACGCCAACATGACTACTTCGGTGTCTCCACGTGGACTGAAGGCAGCCTCCTCGCTCTAATGTCTGTAGGGTCCTGTAATGGGATCTGCACAACAAAGATGTGTAGAATATAACATCAGTACAACCGACACCATGTACTGAGTAAGTGTCGAGCCTAACCTCGGCGAAGTATTTACGAGGCTAGGAAACGACAACCAAATCAACCTGTGCAATTTAATAATATACAGAGGAAATGAGAACAACATGTAGTAAAAAACTAAGTATAAAGAAAAGGGGAACATGCTGGGGGAAGAAATATCAAATAATGGAAATAACGAAATAAGGCAACAATTCAAATCTCAACAGTAGAATTATCACCATCCCGGCAAGGGACACAACTATAACCAATCTCACTCAAGTATATATCTTCACATAGAATTTCACAACTGAAACCAATACTCAACACTATTCAATACCAAGAATCTCCACCAATATGAATAACCACAAAGTGAAACTCGAGCAATAATAATGTAAATATCAATGAAAAACCACATAATTCATAATATCCGACTCACGGGAATGCTTGACACCAACGTATAGGTACTCGTCACCTCACCTATACGTTGAACATGATACTAACACGTAGCAAATAGGACACAATACCTATTCCCTCAAGCTAAAGTTAGGCCAAACACTTACCTCAAATTCCACGACCAACTCTGTGATGACCCAAAAGGTCATCTTATGTAATGTAAGATGTATCTGTGTTCCANGCCGGGAAGCTATTATGTGAAAAGTTGATGAAAATGAGTTTTGATAATTAATGAATGAATATAGTTGACTTTGGTCAACATTTCTGGTAAATGGACCCGGACCCATGATTCGACGGTCCCGGAGGGTTCATAGGAAAATATGGGACTCGGGCATATGCTCGGAATTGAATTCCGAGGTGTCAAGCCCGAGAAAAGAATTTTTTAAAGAAAATTATTTTCTGAAAATAATAAAGGATTTTGAAAATGAATAATTATG
This sequence comes from Nicotiana undulata, assembly GCA_005239495.1. Classification (NCBI taxonomy): domain Eukaryota; kingdom Viridiplantae; phylum Streptophyta; class Magnoliopsida; order Solanales; family Solanaceae; genus Nicotiana; species Nicotiana undulata. The sequence continues at coordinate 1,160 of ML265124.1, read as the reverse complement.
TGAAAACCGTGTTGCCGAGCCCGCATTATTGTTCCGGAGCCCGGAACAGTTTTATTATATGTTATGTGACTTATCTGTGAGATTTGGTGTAAAACGGACTTGAAATGACGTGATTCAGATTAAAAATGGGAAAAATTAGAAGTTTATGAAGTTTAAGAAATTTCTAAGAGTTTTGAGGTATAATTACGTGTTTTTGATGATATTTTGATGATTTAAAAGCTTGAATAAGTCTGTAAGATGTATTGGGAGACGTGTGTATTTTTGGTTTTGAGATCCGAGGGCTCGGGTGAGTTTCGAGTAGCTAACGGGATGGTTTCAAGTTAGAAAATCTAGTGTGATGTTGCAGGTTTCTGGTGTCTGGTGTTTTCTTCTCTGCGATCGCAGCCCTTGCTCCGCGATCGCAGAGGTCTATCCCGGACCCTTTCCGCGATCGCATTCCCTCGACCCGCGATCGCATTGTGTGACGTCCTAGTGTTCCGCGATCGCAAACCTCTACCTGCGATCGCATAGGGTCAGCTAAGCTATGCTCCACGATCGCGACTCTTCTTCTGCGATCACACTGAGTTAGGACCAGACTCTCCGCGATCGAAGCCCTCTTCTTGCGATCGCGATGAAGAAAATCGCCCAGTTAATTCCTTAGTAAAAAACAGAATACTATTACGGGATTATCACTTTTCCACCATCTTCTTCCTCTCCAAGGCCCCATAGGCGATCCTCAAGCGAGTTTTCTTCCATAGCAACTTGGGTAAGTGATCCTAACTCTAATCTCTACCATTTTCC